>JAOSBN010127421.1:0-30476 GCA_027563595.1 Erythroxylum suave
TGATCATTGTTTTCATTTTATCGCTTTTCTATTCCTGAAATCCAAAAATACTTTTCATTACATTTTCTTACAATTCGATTATTTTGGTATGAATTTCCAAAGATTTAAACCCCCTCTTCTTTATTAATTTTGTTTGCATATCATGACATATAGGCTAGCTTAGTTCCATTCAGCAGGTTCTGATTAAGTGAAACGACCCAAGGTTACATTCTATACTATAATCCTTGGAATTAAAAATTTTTGATTTTACCTCCAGGGGTAAGAACAGAAGGGCTTGAATCAATCACGGTCAAAAATAATCAACAATGGTACTCCATGCAATCTCATTATCTCATTTACATGCAAATCTATAAGCCTATCTAAAGAATAGTTAGGACAAATAGGTAGAAAACAAGTTGATTTGGTAAACTTATCTACAATCACCCGTAAAGCATCATGCTTCCTTTTAGTGAGAGGAAGTCCAGTGACAAAATCCATGATAATTTTATCCCATTTCTACTAAGGAATAGAAATAGGATGTAACAAACCAGATGAGACCTGATCCTCAGCTTTAACCTGCTAGCATGTCAAACATTTTGCTACATAATCCACAACATCCTGTTTCATACCTAACCACCAGTAATACTACTTCAAATCTTGATACATCTTGTTTCCTCCCAGATGCATAGTAAAGACTGTATTATGAACCTCAAACAATAACTTCTTCTTCAATTCATTATTAGCTAGTACACACAGTCGATCCTTATAATATAATTCACATCACCTTACACAGAAAAATCAGACTATTTACCTTCCTGAGTAGCCAAGACAAGTTGTTGTAACTTACCATCGGCTCTTTGAGCATCACAAATCTCCTGTCTCAAAGTATGCCTTGCTTTCAATTTAGCCATCAAAGCTCCATCAGATCCCAGTTTCCATCCATTCTACTTAAGTGATATGTTGAGATGGTCTTTCTACTCAAGGAATCACCTACAACATTAGCCTTAACAGGATGGTAGTCCACAATACAATCATAGTCTTTAAATAATTCCAACCAATGCCATTGTCTCAAATTGAGTTCTATCTAGGTAAGCAGATACTTTAGACTCCTACAATCTATCTAGGTAAGCAGATACTTTAGACTCCTACAATCTATATAAATTCTATACCTACTACCAAATTTTTAAGGAAAACACTACTGCTGCAAGTTCCATATCATGTATAGGGTAATTCTGTTCATGAGTCTTTAGTTGCCTAAAGGCATAAGCAACTAACTTTCCTTCCTGCATCAAAACACAACCTAAACCAGTTCTAGATGCATCACTAATCAAAACATACTCCTTACAAGAAATAGGTTGGACCAATATAGGAGCTTTAGTAAGCATACTTTTCAATTGATCAAAGCTACTCTGACATCTGTTAGACCATTCATACTTCACTCCCTTCCGTAACAGTTTAGTTAAAGGGGATGCTATCACCAAGAATCCCTTAACAAACTGACTGTAATAACCAGTCGGACCCAAAAAAGTTCTCACTTTTATTGCATTACATGGTGGCTTTTAATTTACAATCGCTTGTACTAGGATCAACTCTGATTCCTTCAGAAGAGACAACATGCCCAAAAATGATATCGCCTGAAGCCAGAAATCACACTTACTCAGCTTAGCATACAACTTTCTTTCCCTCAGAGTCTGTAATACAATTCGGAGAAGCTCAGTTGATCCTGTTCATTCATAGAATAGACCAAGATATCATAAATAAACACCACAACAAACTGGTCTAAATAAGGCCTAAACACTCTATTCATCAAATCTATAAATGCTGCTAGAGCATTAGTTAACCCGAATGGCATTACTAGGAATTCATAATGTCCATAACAGGTCTTAAATGCAGTCTTCGATACATCCACATCCTTTACCCAAAGCAGATAGTACCCCGATTGCAAATTTATCTTTGAAAACACTCCTGCATCTTTCAACTAATCAAATAAGTCTTCAATCCTTGGCAATGGATACTTATTCTTCACTATGACTCTATTCAATTATCTATAATTGATGCACATCCTTAGTGTGCCATCCTTCTTCTTAACAAACAATACCAGTGCTCCCTATGGTGACACACTGGGTCGAATAAACCCTTTATCTAGAAGCTCTTGTAACTACACCTTCAATTCCTTCAATTCAGTAAGAGCTATTATGTATAGTGATCTGGATATAGAAGCGATGCTAGGCATAACTTCAATAGATAACTCAACATCCCTTTCAGGAGGGAGTCTAAACAATTCCTCCAAAAATACATCTCGAAATTCATTCGCTACAGGAATGTTAAGCAGTTTATCCTTACCACCCTCCTTCTGAGAATCAAACACAAAAGCCAGATAAGATTCACATCCCTTCCTGAGAAGCTTCCGAGCTTGGATAATAGATACCACATTAGTTAAAGAATTAGTGCAAATGCCATACAATACTATCTCAGACTGATTAGGTCACTTAAACATAACTATCTTAGTATTACAGTCAACTATTGCCCGATACTTAGACAACCAATCCATACCCATAATCAAATCAAATTCATGAAATGGCAATGTAATCAAATCTGCTACATACTCAGCTCTATGAATCATAGCAGGACAATTCCTAAACACTTGATTAACCAACACATTGCTGCCTAGAGGACTGGTTATATGAATATTATATTCTAACTGGTCTATAGACATCTTTATATCAAACATTTCTCCAGCACAGATATATGAGTGTGTAGGTCCAAGATCAATTAATGCACACAATTCAGAATCAAAGAGAGAGACAATACCAGCAATGACATTTGGTGCATCCTAATCCTCAATAGCTTTCAGTGTATAAGCTTTATCCGAAGCAGTAGGCACAGCCAGTCGATCTACTATTTTCGATTGATTGCTCTGATTTGGTCCATTTTGCCTAGATCCTTCTTGACCTTTACCACGTCCTCTGTTCCCAGTAGGCGCATGAAAGACCTCTCGACTGGCTTGTGATGTCTGAGTTTGGTTGAGAGGGAAACTGTCTTTCTTATGCTCAATACTACCATAGTGAAAATAGGCTCTCGTAGCCCTTCTGCAAACACCCCAACGATGTATAGAACAATCCGGGCTCTCCGGGGGTTCAGAACCTCGACCTCTAGACGACCCCCTACCAGAAACAGCCTAAGAGGGAAAGTTTTGTTGCCTTCCCTATGTCACAAATCTCTGAGTTTTTTCAGTGCAGAAGTAGTAACTTTCCGACTCCATTTCCCTAAGGACTAGCCTCCTATACCAAAAGCCTTTCTCTGACTCCTTTCTCTCCTAACCATCTCCTGTCTCTTAATTTTCACTGAAGCCTATACCAGTTGATGATACGTCACTTGTTGCAACAGAGTAATTGCTGCCAGATGCTCCTTGATGGAATCATGCAATTCATCCTCAAACTGATGACATCGAAACTCCTCAGTAAGCACAGATTCAGGGGCATACTTACTTAGTTGGTTGAACTCCCAATCATACTCAGCAATTGATAAGTTTCTCTACTTTAAGTTCAGAAATTGCTTCCATTTATCCTTTCTGTAAGCCTCTATCACGTAATTAACTTTAAATTCTTGGGCAAAGAAATCCCAAGTCAAAGGTACCTGCAGTTGAGGACTCCTTAGAACAAACTTCCACCATTCATAAACTGCTCCCTGCAGAAGGGAGACAGCACAGTGCACCATCTGCTCAGCTAGACAACTGATCTCATCCAGTAACCTCTTCACCTTCTCAATCTAGAACTTAGCCTTTTCAGATTCCTCCAAAGATGTCTCGGTAAATTCCTCAGCTCCATACTTCCTCAGTTGATTAATCGGAGCCTTAGATGTTGTCATCCAATGCAGCAACGTCATCATATCCGAGGACAGCTTAATCAAAACCTCTCCCTGCGCTAGTGGAGGAGGTGGCATCCTAGTTTTACCTTGAATGACCACTGAGGGTCTAGGTATTTCTGGACAAGTTTACTCTGGCTGATTGCTCTCAGCAACTTCATCTACTGAGTCGCGAGATCCTTCCATTGTAAATTCTATAGACAAAATATGGGACACCGCATTAGGCCAAAACATAACTTGTACACTTAATAGAAGTAATAGTTAAGCACTGGTTAAACCATAATCTCTTAAACCATGCTCTGATACCAAAAAGTGTAGCACCCATATATACCCCCTGGGAGGATATTGCGAGTGCCACATACACACAGAACACACTAAGCATTTCGAAACATATAAGACACTTTACAGATGCATTACCAGAATCTCAACAAACATACATCACATATCAAAATTTCGGAAAGTAGCATTAAGGTTATTACAACCCATCAAAATAAAAATTGATGAGTTATAGACAACAAATATAAATCCAAAAGCAATCTCATAATACATATGAACAAAACAAAAATCAGACTCCTTTGGCCATCGAGGTTGTCTTATCCCGGTTCTTACATCCCTCTTTTTGAACCTACAAGGGGCAAATCCATCGTGCTAAGCATATAGCTTAGTGAGTAATAACTAAAGTATAAGCCAACAACAGATACAGAAATTCAGAGCAAAACAGAGTTTTATAAATAACAGAATTGTTCAACACAAGAGGGTATAAACCCTTCAGAAACATAATACAATTTAGCTTATTCAAAAATCAAATGGATATCAGAGTACAAAATCATAAGACTCCTAAATCCATTTACAGAAGCAAGTAACGACATTTATACAGAAGAGATCGTAGTCTCGACACTGAAGTGTCTTAGAAGAGACCGAAGTCTCAACACCTAAGTGTTAATATCAGAAGACACCGAAGCAGAAGCAGCTGCAGACCCTTCTAGGTATGCCTATTTCCTCACAACTAGTACTCTAACATTTTTAAAATAAAACAAATTCATTTCAGATATTTCATGCAAAGAAAGTAGTCAATCATATTCACATTCAAGTTGCACTTCAATATCACATTCATCAATCAATACCTTAGACCTTCATGTCCGAAGTTAGTACATAATTCTGTACACATTCATCAATATCGAATTCAATTCAATGACAAACAAATGAAATCAAGCTGAGACCATCTTAGGTTACTCACAAAATTTACCATCTAAATTACTTACAAAACCTCCCTTATTGCTTATTGCCTTGATGTTTCGGCAATATCTGGAATCGGTCACTCGATGGGTTCCTCTAAAACATTTAATGCAAACACATATCATTATTGTGCACAATTATGAATTCAATTATGTACGTTCATGTATATTGAATATGTAAGATTCATGTTCATGTGAAAAATCTGGGTTTCTTAACCTAAATCTTATCACATGATCAATCATGGGAAATCATACTCAATCCCTCAATCCAGATTTATTTCACAATCCACCGTCGGGTCCACTTTGCTCAATTATTCTCATAAGGAAGATGAGGTAACTAGGTAATACTTCCTTTTAGAAAATTTTCCTCTTTGGCTTAGTTTTCCAATGATACCAAGTTCATCCAATTTGGTTTAGTATTCAATGAGTTATGCTCAAAATAACACAAACTGTGTACATTGAAATTTTGGCTAATACGTGGTCATGCCTCCAAGTTGTACACCCCATAACTCTCAATTAAAATATCCAAAAATTACAAACTTTATCCCAATTTAAAGTTAAGAAAATAATATACAACTTTGGTGAAGACACCTCAGTCTATTTAGCCTACATCAATACAATTTATTCAATAACCACATGGCATGATTTCTGTCCCTTATAGTGTTATAGCCTAAGCCAAGATGCACTTTCATGCTAATTTTGAAAATCTTAGAAACAGAATCAAAATTCTACTTCTGCAAGAATGTTGTATGAATATGTGAAGAATTTGTACAAGATTTATACTAATTAAGAATATATAATTTCATGAAAATTGCATTTAAGTTTTGTATATTTTTCTTTGTTTTTATAATTTTCTTTATTTTGGCATTTCTAATTTTCGAAATTTTATCCTCAATTAACAAAGGGCCAGAGAAACTTTCCAGTCATCTATTTTAATCTTAATTAAGAATCATTCCATTTAGAAATCTACAGATCAATCTATAATTAAAATACAAAAGCATGTTCTTGAAATCTCTAGTTCATAACATTCCAACACATACCCTCATTTTGAGTCAATCAATCTTTTTCTAATCAATTCATATGGCTCCAAATTTTTATGGAAAGAAGGAACAATGTCTTAGCAGGCTATTGGTTCAAGTTTTAGGTCATTTGGAGATTGGATGGTAAAGTTATAGCAAAAGAGTTAGAACTATTCAGTATTATAAAGTTTGATTTTTGCACTACCACCTTCTACTGTAGAATCACGATTTTTGCATGTAATTCTCCCTGTTTCTGTAGAAACTCTGCTCCATCTTTTTCCTCTCTTCTACTAAATTCCTCATCACATACTTATAACCTTACATTTATTCCTCTTATTCACTTCTAGATCAACTCAACTTAGTCCCAAAACAGCTCAAATCCAAGTTTATATTCAAAACACCAAAACTGATCATACACATATTTTACCATCTTCAACTCTCTCTCTCTCTACTGTAACTTTTTTAGAAACTCAATCTCACCTCAATTAACTCCAATACTTGTAAATAAGTCCTCTAACTCAATACACAATTTTTAAATCCAAGCTTCACACTTAGCATAAAAATCCGATTAACAAACATGCAACTTTAAATTTCCAGCATTTTTCCAACATTCACAATCTCAAAACATCTTCTGAGTCATTTAGGATATGTATTCTACGAACTCTACTACTATAACTTCACATGCATGCATTCATTTACACACTAAAATATCATCCAAATTCATGCACAATAACCAAAAGATTGGAAGCTCACTTACTTGATCTCAGCAAAATTTTTCGGCAATGAGAGTGAATAAGAGCTTTCGTTGAATGGGAAAAAGCAAGAATAAAAAGAAACAAAACAATAGATGGATTGAAATGCTCATTTTGCAAGGTATATCATTGATGTGAGAACAAGAAGCAGATCTTTCAGTGATGAACAAAGAAAAAGGAAAGAAAAGTTTTGTGTTGCATGCTTTCGGTAAAGAACAACCAAAATTTTCCTTCTCCTTTCCAAGGAAATACATGTATCCTTTTCATCTGGACTATGTGTCAACATGTAAGGCTGCCAAATGTCACAATTTCATTGGTCTATTTCCCTCTTATTTTCCTAGTCCAAAAATACCCCAAATTTTCAGAAATTTCCTAAAGTTCACCAAAAATTTCGAAATAATACTAATAGTCTCCAAATAAAATTTTAACACAAATAATCAACAATTCACATTTTAATGGCATTTAGAAATCAATTATACCTGAAAATTATCATGAATGTATGTACAATTATCTGTATATGTAAAAATTCATATGCACATATCAGCGACAACTCAATTATGCAAATCATATGATGTACTGGAAATTCCTAAATTTTTTAACCCCTAACATGGCGTATTACAGTTGATGTGTGCACATTCATTGGCCTATCAACTCCTAAGATGTGTACATCCACTGTACACTACCCAACTTTTCCTCTGTCCATGTTGATCTTAGGTTTGCCCATGAAACCAACACTTTTAGTTAATGCCTACTCATTAATCGAGAAATCCTATTTCCATGATTCAAACATATCCGTGTAGAGTAGGCTTAAATTTGCCCAACATCCCTAACTTTAAAGGGATTGTGATTCTCTCCACATTAAAGGAAAATGTTACTTTTAATATTCTAAGTGAGTGTTTTGACTAAGGTCTCATCTAACTTAGATGGTCTTACACATAAAGCTTATATATATATATATATATATATATAACTCAAATACACACACACACACACACACACATACACACACAAACGGAGATATATATATATATCCTAAGTGGGGGTTTTGGACTAAGGTCTCATCAAACTTATCTAAGCCCAATCCAACACTTAGATTTACTATCTTCCTTTTACTAACTTGGCTAAAATTACTATGTATTTCATTTGGAATAATCTAATTAACATGAATTCTAATTTCAGAAATTAATTCATAACTAATTTAACTTAAAAAAATATTTGACGTCTAAAATTAAAAGACTTTAATTTTTTCATACATGCAAATTTTCCAAGTTTTACTAGAAAATCTATTTCTCTATTAAAATTAATTAAAAATTAATTTCTATAATTTCATGAAATTTTTAGAACATCAAACCATCATTCCAAGAATTTCTAGGTTGTTTCATGATGATCAAAATAATTTAGGAATCACCCAAAAATTATCATGATCATCAAAACATGTATAAGACATCAAAAATGACAAATGTGACTTTTAAATTTTTTGGAAATCAAATTTAGAGAAAAATCATTTAGTAATGCATAAAAATTCAAATTAACACATTTTTATCACATAAAATTATTTTTAAGGTTTTGTAACTGAAATATAAACTTACAAAAACATCAAATAAAATAGATTCTACAATTTCTGAAAAATTGACCAAATCTAAAAATTGTTTGATAAAATTATTAGAACATTTTTAATAATTCTGAAACAATTAAAGAGGCATAAACACATCCTAAATATATACACATAATTGTTCCAGAATCAAATTCCAAGAAAATAATGTGTAACCTCATCAGTTTAGCCAATAGACATCATATGCCTAGCAGAAAGACAGATTTCATGTATGTTCTTGTAAAGTCGAAATTAAATATTTTAATCGCATTAAAAATATTTTCAATCACACTGAATCATTTTTGTATATCTTATTGAAACAAAATTGTGAAAAAATTGCTATATTTAATTTCAAACAAAACATTACAGGACACTAAGTTGTCACAACCATGAAAACGGTTTTCACATATATTCTACATCTAACAAGGCACAAGACAGCTTTGATACCACTGTTAGATTCCAATCATGTATCTTGTACATAATATATATATATATATATAATGAAAATAAAATGGAACTTCATAAACAATATCTACTCATGTATATAGATATAGAAAAAGAAAAATATGTAATGAAAGATGTTTACATACCTTTCTGACGATGTCCTTCGTTGTTTAATCTTCTCCACATCAGGTGTCATAAAACACAATAATCATCACATATCGTCTCTAATGAAAGTCAACATGAAGATTGAAGGATGAAACCTCACTAGGAGGTGGATATAATTCTTTCTTTGTGCTAGCAAAGAACTCTTGTGAGAGCTAAAGAGATAAATGTGTGTGTAAGAAAAAGAACCTTTCCTTTTTTTATTTTTGTCTTACGCAAGATGCATGAAAATCATCTTAATTTTTTGTACCATTTAGACTTTCGTAACCCCTATCAATAATGGAAAGTTATGGGAAGTCAATGGTCGTGAATAGTGTGCATTAATGTAAGTTATAGGAAGTTAATGACCATGAATACCACGGATTAATAGAAGCCAACAACACTTATTTCTAATTCATTCTATGCAACCTTTTCTACCATGATCACATCGTAATCCAATCTCAAAACACTCTATCATATCTTGAATCGCCATTTAAGACCATTTTACTCACCGTTCAGATCTCCTATACTTGTGGCCCACTAAGTTCCTAGTTATGTTGGCTTATGTTAGCCACTTGAATTAACACTTAATTCAAGTAAGTCAAGATCGGTGTCTAGCAGCACGTCACGACCCCTTATTGACCGAAAAGTTAGTGGTTTGGCTACTAACTCTTCCATATGTAATGTTGCCAAAAAAAATTTCCTTTCACCATCTATACAGCACTATTCAAAGTATCGTCAAAGTGTTAACTCCCACTCGACTCACTACATCACATCTAGTCCAAGTGATATTAGATCTTATCCTGAGGATCTCATTACTCTGAAGACTCTTCATGGCATATATCTGCTCTGGCTAGAGACTCCTGAGTAATGACCTCGATAAGAGGCTATGGGTATCATCTCCTTCTATCAGGAGTACTGAATCCTTTATTGGCTACTCAATTACCTCCAAATACCTGAGGTTACACCCAATCACCACCCTATGAGGAACTCCTGAAAGGCACCAATGAACAGAGTCAAAACATAGGATCAGTATCTGAGATATCCTTAAGCACCTCAAGTCAATGGATACTTGCACCATTGCTATGGTGATACTATCATTGACACTAGAATAGAATATCCATATGATTTGCTTAAGTAGGTCGATCCAATGTACTTACTACCCTTAGTAAGCATCCACATGTCAACTTACAACTCAAGTCTACAACTTATGAGATCTACTGCTTAATCTAGTCAAGGAGTATAGCATGCGCCTAGTCTATCTGGATTAATGAAGTTCCATCTCATTAATCCTATGACTAGGAGAAGTTTAGATACCAAAATAATTACACATGATAGAAATCTTATTATCATGATCTCATCATGATTTCCTCCATGCTATGTTTTGTATCAAGGACTTCACTAAATCAATTTAAGATCAACATCAGATATATAAATATATGAGCATTGAAATAATGAGAAATGCCTTTATTAATAATAAAATGATTTGTAAAATAAGTGACAAAGGTGATTGTCTTTAGAGCACTTCTCTAACACTCCATTCTTTGATATTTGCCTTAAAACACTAGCAATCACATCAAGACGCCTTTGAAAATATACGTGTTAAGTGCATTACAAAATTTTCTTGACTCTGTATACTGAAATTTATAGTTATAGTGAGCCAGAATTGAATTCAGAGGGAATGTTTGGTTAGTTTCTATAATGAAATTAATTGATGTAACGAAAATACAAAAGGGGGGTTTTGGATTTTTAGCAATATAGAAAATAAAATAGAAGTAAGCTATCAAAAAAATTAAAACAAGCAATCAAAAATGATTAAAGCGTCAAATATAAGTAACGTCTAGCTTTAGGGTCAATCTCATCCTAAACACGTTCAAGCATATTCCATCATCGTAATGTCATTACACCTCTTTTTCAATTATTGATATGAGACTAACAATACCCTCTGATAATTATGATTTTCCCTTAAATTATGCTTCATTAAGATATGATCATTAATTAAGCCTAACTACCAATAACATAGGATATGATCTCAAGATTTAATTCGGCAGTAACATTAAGAAATGGGAAAGACAATTATAGATAGTAACCTCACACATTTAGGTTATCTAACCTAAGTTATGATGTTCCTAATGATTCAAGATCATTAGATGTTACTAACAAACATCAAATGTAACAATTACGGGTTACATTTAATGTTGTAGTGATAGGTTTGAAATAGAATAATCAAAATAACTTATTAAGATCATCTATCCAAAACTCAACTCAATCAACACAAACAACACCATAATATGAAAAGAAATTACAACATTTAAAAAGTAAAATAATTAACCATGACTTGGCTTTGATATCCCCATTGAATCGGTGTCGAGAAATTAGCCTTCCATCTCCATCTTCAAGTCTCACCATCGACTATCCTCTCTACCACCACTATTGGTGTTAAAGAATGAAGAAAATTTGAAGAGAAAATGAGAGAAAACTATCTACTAGGTTATATCCTGAATATCCTCCCTCTTTCGCTATCATTTAGCATTTCCCTTTATAGAATAAAACTAGGTTTATCCGAGGTACACCTAGCCCTTCTCATAGGTGTGAGAGCAGTTCACAAGTGTGAATTAACATGTCACACCCATGACTTGCTTTCACAGCTGTTAGAAGCTTCTTATGGTCATTAGAAGCTTGATATATGGTTGTGAATGTTATGGAAGCTAGAAACATTGCATGGACGGTTGGTGAGAAAATGGAATGCCATCATCGTGAGAAGAATGACAAGTGTATGAGAAGATGATGGGAGGGTTGTCATGAAGCATACGTAGACGTTGGTGTGACAAGAGCTGTGATAAGCAGTCCTCACCTTACATCATCTTCAGTTTTCGATTTATGGCAATCACCACCTTGCTTAGGCATGAGGGCATCTTGATGTATAGCTATGACATATATACTCATGGCTGTGTAACTTTTCCATCATGGCCATGAGATATTTTAATGGTTCATTCTTTATTTCATTTCATTTTATTGTCTTCTTCTTGCTCTAATCTTTTTCTTCCTTATATTTCTAGCATATGTCTCATCTTTCTTGGCATGTGATTGTGTTCTCTTGATTTTAATCCTCCTTTTTTTCATGCTCCTTGAACCAATAGAATATGGAAATTAAGAAGATGGCTTCAATGGATATGCTTTCGGGTCACTTTAGTTCCTTCACTTATAAAGTGTAACTAAGATCAAATGTGAGCTAAAGTGAGTTTCTAAGCATTTCTAAAGCATTAATCACTAAGTGTAGTATATAAAATGAATCAACATTTAAACATATATCAACTTCCCCCACATTTAGCTTTAGACCATCCTCAGGCAAATCATCAAAATCAAAACCAAAATCACAAACCAAAACTTTTATTCATTTTCCGTATTTCCTAAAAATAGATAACCATAAGTAAAGATGAATGACTTTTAAAACCAATAGCAATAAGTCAACATTCAAAACTTCTACTTATGATCAATAAACATTTACCACCCTTAGAAACTCTGTAATCTAAAGGTAGACTTGGGCAAACTGTGTTTAAATAAGATATTTCCATGGGTACACTCAAACGCCATTTATGATCACAACAATCCACAACTTTACATATCATTTCACTTCTCCACCACTAAAGGTCACATATATAATCACGAATCAGAGGAATTTTTTAGGTTTGTAATGTGGTTATGGGTAATATGAGATGTATTTTGGGTAATGTAATATAAAAGCCATCAAACTGGTAAAGCAAAAGCAACACTCAATGAGATATCAAGCGTATAAGCTAACATCCATTCAAAACTGGGTACCGTCAGCTATGAAGAATGCAACAATTATGTTTCAGAGCTCAGTTCAACTCTCACACCATAAGCTATGTGAGCATAACACAAAAGGTGCTCCATCCAAAACAATATCCACCTCATATGTAATATATTAAAATACACAATCAATATAACTTAAGGACGATAAACTATTAATTAACAACTTTTCACAACAATTGTATTTCCTCCTTGATACTTTATTCAAAATAACATTTTTTTTCAATTTTCTTTTCTTTTATTTCCTTTCTATTTTTCAAGTATAAAAGTGATAGAAGCTATATCAATATAGGATTCATAACATGAAATTGTAACAAATATAACCAATCCACAACTACGCATACCCCCACGTAGGCTTTTGTACAATCACATTCATCAAGAATTAACAAATGCTCCACTAACCTTAAGACTTAGGTGGGGAATTTGGTCAGATGCATGTAATGTGGTTTATATAAAAGAAAAGGCCAATAAAGCTCAAAGGGGGTTAGCAAAGAAAATTTCATATAATGGGTAGGCTATTTGGCTAATATAGCTCGTAATAAAAAAAGAATGCCTAGTAATTTTCATAAAAATGCATGAATAGAAAATCAATGCAAATTAAGGATGTATATATCATGAAGGTCACACATAACAAAAGACAGTGAGACTGATATGAATGTGTTAGGCTAATATGGCCAAAAAACTCACTGGTTTTTATCGACCACTAGTCGGTGCTCTTCTAAGAACAATAGACATTATCCAGTCATAAGAGCAAAAGTACATGCTAAGGTTGCCATGAATTTTTCTGGTCAATTCACACTTTAATTATAACTAAATAATCTTAAAAGTAACAAAAAAAGAAAATTTTTATTTTGTTTGTTTGATTTTTAGAACCACCTAAGAAGTCACATAAGCTACAATTAAGCTTAAAAACATGTATAAAAACTAATATTTGCCTCCACCCCACCCTTTAAACTTACATTGTCCTCAATGTAAATTCAAATGCAAGAAAAGGAGAAGTTCACGAAAATTTTAAATGCAAAAATGTAAATAGCAAGAATTAACTTTCCTTAGGTTGCCTCCCAAATGACACCTTTGATTACTGTCCTTGACATAACTCTTGATTGCTTGCGTCAAATAACATTAGTTGCATCCTCTAGCATCAACTCCTGCAAATCATCTATTTTGAATCCTTAATAATACTAATTTAAGTGATGACTAGTTACTCTAAATGTCTCGCCAATTTTTAGGCTTTGTATCTATACTACACTAAAAGGAAAGATATGAGTGATAACAAATAAACCGACCTAATGGGAACACAACTTACTTGGAAATAATTTGAGTTTGGAATGATATAGTAACAAATTTTGTCCCACTGAAAATCTTTTCCTCGAAATCATCTTATCATGAAAAACCTTCTTCCTCTCCTTATATATCACTACATTTTGATATGAATCATTCCTTATCTCTTCCAACTCTTGAAGCTGTAATTTCCTATGCACTATCGCATCATCCAAATTCATGTTGCATCTTCTGATAGCCCAATATTCTTTGTGTTGCAATTCCAACGAAAGATGGCATGGCTTCACAAACACTAGTCTATATGGTGACATCCCAATTAGTGTTTTGTAAGTCGTCTTATAGGCCCATAATGCATCTTCTAGTCTTATGTTCCAATCCTTCTTATTGAGCTGCACGATTTTCTCTAGGATTAACTTTATTTCTCGATTTGAAACTTCAACTTGCCTGTTGGATTGGGGATAGTAAATAGTGGAAAATTTTTGCATTATGTGGTATTTTATGAACATTGCTTCTATCAACCTATTGTAAAAGTGTGTTTCTTTGCCACTAACAATTGTTTTTGGTATCCCAAACATAAAAAGAATGTTAGTCATAAAAAAATATGCAACAACGTTTGCATTGTTAGTGCTTCCACCTATATAGAAACATAATCAATTTCAAGAAATATATAAGTAAAGAAAAAAGACAGAGAGAAAGGTCCCATAAATTCAATGCCCCAAATGTCAAAATTTCATAGAAAAGCAAAGGAGTTTATGGCAATCGATCCTAATAAGATAGGTTACCTAACTGTTTACATCTATCATAGGATTCGCAGAAGCTATAAGCATTTTTGAACAATGTCGTTCAATAAAATTTGCTCTCCAAAATTTACAAGTCGTTCTTTTCATTTTTAAAATGTCCTCCATTTGCATACGAATGGTAAAAGGCTAAAATTGAGGATGTTTCATTTTCCGATACACACATCCTGATCATTTGATTTGTGCAATGCCTTTAAAGATATGAGTCATCCCATACGTAATACTTCACTTTACTCCGTAGCTTATCCCTCTGAGCCTTTGACAAACAAACAAGTGAGTCGTTAGTAACTAAAAAATTGACAATGTTTGCATATCACAGTGTGTCACATAGGTAGAAAATAATGGCTCATCAAGAAAGATTTCTTGCATAATGATATCATCTTCTTCCTTTATCAAATGGCTGACATGGTCCGCCACTATATTTTCTTCCCCCTTCTTATCTCTAATCTCCAACTCGAATTCCTGAAGGAGAAGAATCCATCTGATTAGCCTTAATTTTGCTCTTTTCCTTATTAGCAAGTATCGTAAAGTTGCATAGTGAGAATAAATATTCACATTAGCACCAATCAAGTACGATCAAAATTTTTCCAAAACAAAATCACAGAAAAGAGTTATTTTTTAGTAGTGGAATAACTCAATTGTGTTGGGTTTAGAGTCTTGGAAGCATAGTAGATGGCATGCAAAGCTTTTCCCACTTTTTTTCCTAAAAGTACCCCTAATGCATAACCTCTTGCATCACATATGATCTCAAAAAGGAGGTTCCAATCTGGCAGTTAAATCACCAATGGGGAAGTCAAAAGCTCTTGAAGTTTATTGAATGATTCCTTGCACTTCTCATTGAACTCAAAGGAGACATGTTTTTGAAGCTTGCATAGTGGTGCGGCTATCTTTGAAAAGTCCTTAATGAACATTCGATAAAAACCTACATGCCCACGAAAAGAATGCACTTCCCTCACAGTAGAGGGGTAAGGTAAAGAAGAAATAAGATCAACTTTACGTTTTTCTACTTCAATATCCTTATCAGATATAACATGGCCTAAAACCATACCTTGATCCACCATAAAAAGACATTTTTTCCAGTTTAGCACAAGGTTAGTTTTATGCATCGTTCCAAGATAATGGTAAGATTCTCTAAGGCATTCATCAAAAGAAGATTCATATACACTAAAATCATTCATGAATACCCTAATAATCTTCTCAACATATTTAGAAAAAATTCTTACCATACACCTTTGGAATGTGGCGAGTGCATTACAGATTTCAAATGACATCATTCGATAAGCAAACATACCAGATGGGCATGTGAATGCAGTCTTCTCTAACCTTCCAGTGCGATCAAAATTTAAAAATAACTTGGAAAGCCATCTAGAAAGCAATAATAATCATAACCAACCAATCTCTCTAGTATCTAATCAATAAAGGGAAAGGGAAAGTGGTCTTTACAGGTTATAAAAACTTTGTATAATCAATACATACTCGCCACCTAGTTTGTACTTGGTTGGGAACCAACTCACCTTCCTGGTTCGTCATAACAGTGATTCCAGACTTCTTTGGAGTCACTTGTAGAAGACTTACCCACTTATTGTTAGAGATTGAGTAAATCACCCCAGCATTGAGAAGCTTTAGGAACTCCTTCTTCATATCTTCTATCATTGGAGGATACAACCTACACCAAGCTTGCCTTGTGGATTTTGTATCCTCCTCCAACAAAATGTGGTGGATGCAAATAGATTGGCTTACCCTTTATATATTTGCAATAGTTAACCTAATGGCCTTATCCTTTCTCGACATTCAGACTAGCCTCTCATCTTGCTTTGAAGTCAAACTCAGCTGAAATGATGACTAGGAAAGTCTATTTATCTCTGAAATAGGAATACTTCAAGTGTGTAGGGAGTGGCTTGAATTACAATTATGGTGCCTACACAACAAAAGACAACAACTTTTGGTAACGTTCGGATAGTTTTATAAAATCCAAATCATACCTTTTTGGATAGTTTTTCAATGATTCCATTATCTCTTCTCCCATTTTAGCATCAATGCTGGTTTTTGCTTACAATTCCTTAGTCAAAACTATTTCTAAATGATCATTGCAACTCAATTTAAATATTTCCTTTAACAAAGAATCAATTACATCAACAGAAAAAACACAGTGATCATTAAGAGCATGTTTCATGGCACCAAAAATATTTAAATGAATCACTTCCTGTCAAATTCCATCGTGAGTGTGCCCTAATGAATATCTATCTTAGTTTTATAAGTATCAGTCTCCCCAATAAGATAGGCATAAGATTGCATGAAGTGTCATCATCCATATCCATAATATAGAAATCTATAGCAAATACTAACTTATTCATCTACACCAAAACATCCTCCACCACACCATCATGATAAGCTTTAGTATGGTCAACCAATTATACTATCACACTTGTTTCTTTCAAAGGACCTAAATTCAAGGACACATAAATCAAACAAGGCATCATATTAATTGATTATAATATTTCCAATTTGTAAGGGGATGGTAAACAGACCTAGATCTTATCATTTTTTAGGCATCTTTTTTTTTAACTGCAAACACATTCTCACCCATCATCACTTTCTCATCACCTCTCAGTTTCCTCTCTTATGTACACAGTTATTTGATGAATTTGGCATACCTTGGTACTTGCTTAATTGCCTCGAGCAAAGGTATATTGACTTCCACCTTTTGGAAACTCTCCAATATCTCTTTTTTTCTTTCTCCTCCTTGTTTGGTCTTGACAATCTAATGAAGCCAACTTCCTCAATGTTCTGAGATGCATCATTGTGTCTTTGGATTCAGATTTTGATTCTTCTATAAAGTTGATCCTGGTTCCCTATGCAATCTCTGCAATGTTCTCTCAATCTCTTAATTAAGTTGCCCAATTTCTCTAGGGGGAGATTTTGTCACTACTATTCACCCCAAATTTTTCTTGTATTTAGTTAAGCATGAATTAAACGAATAACGAGGTTTTGATGATTTAGTTTTGGAATTTAATTATTGTGCGAATGTTAGTAGGATTTTATTACATTGTTTAGCAGTATTAAAGTACTAAGAGGGTTAAGGGGTAATTTTGGAAGATCACTTAGGGTAGAAAGAACATACGCTTATAAGGAAGGGTTAAATGGACTTTTTGGGCTCATTGAGGTTAAAAAGGGGAAGAAAATGTGATGCTTGCAAACGAAGAAGGAGAAAAATGAAAATTGAGAGAGGGAGAGTGGGAGTGTTGTGGGAGAAGAGAAAAGAGGAGAAACCTAGCTAGGTTTCAAATTTTCTTAGTCTTAGAGAGTGATTTTGAAGTTGCTCAAGAAGGGGAGAAAGAGAGAGGAAGATTAGTGCTTCCATTTGAGCTAACAAATTCATCAATTGGTGAAGGTTTAAGGTAAGTTTATGGTTGAACTTTTGGATTTTTGAAAAGGTCTTAATTAATGAAGCTTAAAAGAAGTATGGGTTTAAATATTCTAGGATTAATGTTAGTGTATATATTTATTTGAGCTCTCAATTAGAATTCCTATTGAAATTAGGATTTTGGCAATATTGAACGAAATCAAGAGGAGAGGTATGATGAGCAAGAGGAGAGGCAACTTTGAGCTATTAATAAGCAAGGAATTCAAGATGGGTTGCATTTTTATCATTGAATAACAAGCCATTAATGTTCTTCAAAACCAAGAAAATAAGTGTTTTCAATTGTTTTATAAATGTGCATTCATTGTTCTTTAAATGCTTTGATAAAGTGTTATGTACTTACCATGTGAAGGATGTGTGAAGGATTGAAATACACGTTATGTGGGTTTGGTTTGTTCCATTCCGCTGTTAAGTGCAATTTGACTAAAGGCTTCTCTCACCTACCCACTAGTGGCATGGAGCTCCTTCAAGGACTCCCTTATGTTTACAACTATGCAAAACAACTATGTGGGATTGTGATAGTTTGTTCTGTTTATGACTACACAGGACCATTTCATGGTAATGTGTTAGCTTGTTCTATTGATGGACCACCTAGATGATTTTGATGTGCTTATGTGTTGACAAGTTTATTAAGTGAATGACTTAAATTGATTATAAAGTGTTTGATGATTTGAGAATTGGGAAATATGTGTTTCATTATGCATTGCGCATGTTAAAATCGTTTTGCTTCTTACCAATTATAAAACTGTTACCTATAAGCATTAAGCTCACCCCCCCATTCCGTCCCATCTACAGGTGATGAGTAAGAAATCAAGTGGTCAGGCATGAAGGCATTATTCAGGATTTTATTTATTTTGTATTTTAAGTTAGCTTTTGTAAAACAAGGCTTTTGTTGCATTTTGGGCAACTCGACTTGGTGTAACTTTTGTATTTTTGGATTGTGATGTATTAAGGATTAAAATACCCATTAAAGCTTTGTAAACTCTCATTTTTTGATGGTAATGAAATATGATTATGTTTTTAATCATTATCCTCAAAGTTTGCGCGTTTCATTTATTTTAAGCATTCATAAGGAAGAAGTTGTGGTGTTTTGACTTCTAGTGCAAATAAAAAATGATCTAGGTTGAATTTGACAAAGTTGTCTGTCTTGGAGTGGTTGATTTTCGTTTTAGCTTTCCAATGATGTGAAGTACAAAACTTTTGGACATTATGATTAGAAGATATGATCATTATAAGTTAGTAATGCTACACAGGATGCTTATAGGATAGCTATAGTGAAGGATGTGAATTTGATGTATGTGGCGGATCAATGGAATTGTTTAAGGAAGTGATTTTAGAAGATTTTAAGTATAAATAGTATTAGATGTTTGGGGTCAAGAATGGAAGATTTAGAGGTTTCACTGTGGTAAATTAATTTTAGCCGCGACAAACTTTTCCTGAAAGGTACTTCTGTATCTATCTCAAAATTTCACCATTGAGAAGTATAGAGATTGGCTGTGGCAAATTTTTCCCAAGAGGTCCTAGGAATATTGTTCTAATTTCACCACAACAAATTTTTTCTGAGAGATTCTTCAAAATATCTCCTAACTTCACCGCGGTGAAACATATAGTTTACCACAGTGAACCCACACTGTATTGATGTTGAAGTTTTTGAAGTTCCTCTCACTAGTTTGTAACCCGACCGTCTTAAACCGTTGCTTCAAGATAAGCAAAAGGGACCCGACATTTAACACTATTGAGATGTTATAAGAATTTAGGTGAATCGATGAAGGTTTATGGAAATACCACTACGAGGGAATTACACATGCCCACGTTCTTGGTCATCCGGAATTGTTGGGCTCTAGAAACGGTGTCCAGCATTTTGATAGTATCAGAGCGACTAGGTTTAGATCTATGATGGGGACTAGGTTTAAGAGTACCCTAGGGTTTGAATGAGTAGTTTTTAAGATATGAAATGAACATGTATTGTTTTTCAATGAACCTCATGCATTGTTTTGTATTGTTTTACATGATTTGAAATTGTTGTTTTTGATACATAAACTAAAAGTTTTCTTTTAATGTCTTTAGTTGAAGGAGTAAATATGTTTCCTCGAAAAAGAACTCAAGGAGCTTAAACTCGATTTGGCTCCCACTGTACGTCTAACAAGACCCAGGAACACATTCTGCTCTTGATTCTGAGGCAGCTATTGTGCAACATGAAGTGCCACTACCTCCTCCTCCTATGGCTACTATGGATCCATGGTTCTTTCAGGCCTTTGCTTAGGCTTTCATATATGTTATAGGCCAAGGGTCGCATGCTCCAATGCCAGCTCCGGTGGAGAGAAGTGGGCAACATGATAAGGTTTGCAAGTATGGAGCCGTAAATTTTAATGGTACCACAAATCTAGAAGAGCTTAAAGCATGGTTGAAGAGAACTGAGAGAGCCTTTCTTCAGATGAAGTTCTTGGATAAAGAGAAAATGGATTATGCAGTGAGCTTCCTACAGGGGGACGCATTACATTGGTGGGAATTAGTGCCTCATAGTCAAGTTATGTCTCCGGTGCTGTTATGGAGAGATTTGTAAAAGTGTTCAAGAAGAAGTACCTCTCTAGGGTTTATGTGCAAGAGAAAGCCAGAGAGTTTTTGAATCTCACACAGAGGGACGTGATATTAAGTGAGTATGAACTAAAGTTCACTCAACTTTGTAGCAACATTGTGGCAAATGAGGAGGACAAACGCCATAAGTTCGAGTGAGAACTTCATTTAAGGATTGAGGAGAAGTTGTTGATCCATAACTTCTGTGACTATCAGCAGTTGGTAGATGCTGTACTTCAGGTCGAGAAACTAGAGAATATCAAGTCTGAAGTGAATAAGAAGAGAAAGAGCCGAGAGCAGTCTTTCAAGAAAGGAATGAGTGCTCCAATGCCTGAGAGGAGTATAAGGAGTTTCCATAGTCAGAGTGAGGTCGAGAGTAGCACCCCTACTAAAAACTAGAAATCAAGTTCAGCTTCAGTGCAAACCTCAATTGTGGGAGGCAATAGTAAGGTGGAGAGGAGCAGGTATAGAAAGCCTCAATGTGTGAGCATTATAGGAAGTTTCACAAAGGAGAGTGCTTCAAATTACTTGGAGCATGTTTTTGATGTAGGAAGAAAGGACACATGATCAGGGAATGTTCTCAGATGACAAGGCAAGAGGGGTTGCATTTGCAAGCCCCAAGGAGAGCAGAAACAATGGGAACCAGGCTAGTCACTGAAGTGGGTAGTTTTGGGGCTGCAAGGAAGGCTATTCCTACAGGAAGGCCAAAGGGTTAGGCATAGGCCAAGGTAATTGCCATGACTAGAAAGGAGGCTGCAGCCACACCTAAAGTTGTCATAGGTATGGCTCATTTATTTAATTATGAAGTATATGTCTTAATTGATACTGGCTCCACACATTCATTTGTTTCTATAAGCATACCAATATGTTATGTGAATTTGGTGCCATTGGAAGATCCATTGATTGTTAGCACCCCTTTAGAGAGGAAGGTGATGATAAGTCAAGTGTATAGAGATTGTGAACTGGTTATTAAAGGTGCTAAACTGGTAGTAGAATTATTGCCACTAGAACTAAAGGGTCTAGATGTTATACTGGGTATGGATGCCATAGAGAAATAAAGTGCAAAGTTAGATTGTGGTCTTAGAGAGGTAGAGTTCAACTTTGGTAATGGAGAGAAGGTGACAGGAGATAGAAGAATGCAGTTACCTAGAATGATTTCATCTTTATTAGTTGACAGGATGATGAAAAATAGGTGTGAATCCTTCTTGGCATGCGTCATGGACATCGATGTGGATGAAAGGAAGTTAAAAGATTTTCTGATTGTAATGGAGTTTCCCGACATGTTTCCAAAAGTGTTACCTAGTTTGCCACTGATGAGGGAAATTGAGTTTACCATTGACTTCATCCTCGGTACTGTACCTATTTCTATACCACCATATAAAATGGTACTAGTGGAATTGAAGGAGCTCAAGGAACAATTGGAAGAGTTGTTAGAGTAAGGGTTTATAAGGCAAAGTTCATCACCATAGGGAGAGCCTATCATATTTGTTAAGAAGAAGGATGGGACATGATGTATGTGTATCGATTATCGGAGACTCAATAAGGTGACTAGTAAGAACAAGTATCCTCTACCCCGAATCGATGATTTGTTCGACCTATTGTAGGGGCACGTGTTTTCTCTAAAATTGATCTCAAAACAGGTTATTATCAGCTTAGAATTAGAGAGGTTGATGTAAGTAAGATAGCTTTTAGGACTTGTTATAGGCACTATAAGTTCCTAGTTATGCCAGTCGGACTAACTAATGCTTCGGTTGCATTAATGGATAGGGTGTTCAAGGAGTATCTAGATCAGTTTGTCATAGTGTTTATCGATGACATTCTAGTTTATTCCAAGGATGAGGAGGAACATGAAAAACATCTCTAGATGGTGTTGCAAACACTGAGGGAGAGGTAACTTTATGCCTAATTCAACAAATGTGAATTTTTGCTTCATGAGGTAACCTTTCTTGGGCATGTGATCTCGAAGGATGGAGTACATGTTAATCCGAGAAAAATTGAAGTAGTTGTAAAGTGGCATGCACCAAAGACAATTGTAGAAGTCAAGAGTTTCTGGGTCTGGCATGCTATTATAGGAGGTTTGTGGAAGGATTTTTTATGATAGCTACTCCGATGACCAAACTATTAAGGAAAAACCAAAAGTTTATCCAGAGTGCTGAATGTCAGAAAAGCTTTGAGGAGCTTAAGCATAGATTGACAAGTGCTCCAATTTTGACCTTGCTTATGGGAGATGAGGGTTATACGTTTACAGTGATGCTTCCAGGAGGTTTGGGTTGAGTGCTAACATAGGGAGACAAAGTAATAGCTTATGCTTTGTGGCAA
Organism: Erythroxylum suave; assembly: GCA_027563595.1. Lineage (NCBI taxonomy): Eukaryota > Viridiplantae > Streptophyta > Magnoliopsida > Malpighiales > Erythroxylaceae > Erythroxylum > Erythroxylum suave. The sequence continues at coordinate 23,249 of JAOSBN010127421.1, forward strand.
TTGAAGTCGTATGAGTTCAATTATCCAATCCATGATCTAGAATTAGCAGCAGTGATTTTTGCCCTAAAGATTTGGAGACATTATTTGTATGGGGTTTAGACGAAGATTTTTACAGATCATAAAAGTATCAAATGCTTATTGAGCCAGAAATAGTAAATTTGAGACAGAGAAGGTGGTTAGAGTTGCTTAAGGATTATGACCTATTGATTGAATACCATCCAGGAAAGGCAAATAGGGTGGCAGATGCCTTGAGTAGGAAATCCTCCATAGCCTATGTCTAAACAGTTTGATTGCCATTGTTGACATAGATGGTTAAGCTAAAGATAAGTTTAACACAGGAGAAGCCAGTTTGCATTTTGGAAAATTTCAAAGTCAGACCGATACTTAGGGAGAAAGTTAAGGAGTTACAAGCACAAGATGTAGAATTGAACAAATTCTAAAGAGAAATATAGAATGGTAAGAAATCTTAAGTGGTGGTGAGGGATAATGGACTTATAGACTATGTGTTCGGAATGTTAAAGAGGCAAAGGATGAGATACATGAAGAGGTAGATAATGCACCTTATGCTATACACCTAGGTAGCACTAGAATGTACACAGATTTAAAAGGGCATTTCTAGTGGAAAGGCATGAAGAGGGATGCAGCAGAATATGCAAGTAAGGGTCTAGTGTGTCAGCAAGTCAAGGCTGAACACTAGGCACCTTCTAGTAAGTTAAGACCATTGTCCATTCCTGAGTGTAAGTGGCAAATGGGGACTATGGATTTTATGATGGGTTTGGCCAAGACTAGTAGGAAGCATGATGCTATATGGGTTATTGTTCATTGTTTGATGAAGTTAGCCCATTTTCCAGCTATTAAATAGATTGATTCTCTACATGTGCCAGCAAAGAAGTATATTGATGAGATAGTGAGACTACATGGGATTCCAGATTCTATGGTTTCTGATAAAGATCCTTGATTTACTTTGAGATTCTAGGGAAACTTACAAGAGGCTCTGAGAACCAAGTTGAATTTTACCACTACTTTTCACCCTCGACAGATGGTCAATTTGAGAGGACCATTCCGACCCTTGAGGGAATGCTCAGGGCATGTGTGATAGATTTCAAAGGAGCTTGGGATGAGCATTTGCCATTGGTCAAATTTGCTTACAATAATTCGTACCATTCGAGCATTCAGATGGCTCTTTATGAAGCACTGTATGGGAGGAGATGTAGAACTCCTAGGTGCTGGGATGAAGAAGGAGACAGGAGATTAGTGGAACCAAAGTTACATTAAATGACAGTTAACAAGGTCAATTTAATTAGGCAGAGGCTTAAAGCAGTAATGGATATAATGAAAAGCTATACTAATGCACACCAGAAGGAAAAGGAGTATGAAGTGGGTGAAAAAGTTTTCCTTAAGACATCTCCTTGGAAAGGAGTCATGAGGTTTGGTAAGAAGGGTAACTTGAGTCCAAGATATGTAGGTCCTTATAAGATCCTTGAGAAAATTGGACCGCTAGCCTATAGGTTGGCAGTACCCCCAGAATTATCATAGATACAAAATGTCTTCGATGTTTCCATGTTGAGGAGGTACATATCGGATCTCTCTCACATCATTCATCCCTCTAAGGTCCAGTTGAGAGATGATCTGACTTATGAGGAGACTTCAGTGGAGATTTTGGATATCAAGGAAAAGGTCCTCAAGATCAAGACAGTTTAGCTAGTCAAAGTTTTGTGAAGAAACCATTCTATGGAAGAGGCCACATGGGAACTTTTGGAAGCCATAAAGGGGAAGAATCCACATCTCTTCGATGACTCAGGTAAGAATTTCGAAGATAAAATTTTTTAAGAGAGGGAGAAATGTTGGCCCCAAAATTTTCTTTTATTTTGTTAAGAATGAATTAAATGAATAACGATGTTTTGATGATTTAGTTTTGGAATAATTATTGTGCTAATGATAGTAGGATTTTATTATATGGTTTAGTGGCATAAAAGTAGTAAGAGGGTTAAGGGGTAATTTTGAAAGATCATTTAATATAGAAAGAGCATAAGCTTGTAAGGAAGGGTAAAATGGACTTTTTGGGCTCATTAAGGGTAAAAAGGGGAAGAAAATGTGATGTCTTGCAAATGAAGAACGAGAAAACCAAAAATTGAGAGAGGAAGAGTGGGAGTGTCGTGGGAGATGAGAAAAGAGGAGACGCTAGCTAGGTTTCAATTTTTCTTAGTCTTAGAGAGTGATTTTGAAGTTGTTCAAGAAGGGAAAAAGAGAGAAGAAGATTAGCGCTTCCATTAAAGCTAAGAAATTCATCAATTGATAAAGGTTCAAGGTAAGTTTATGTTTGAACTTTTGGATTTTTTGAAGGGTTTTGATTAATGAAGCTTAAGTGAAGCATAGGTTTAAGTATTTTTGGATTAATGTTAGTGTATGTATTTCTTTGAGCTCTCAATTGGAAGTCCTATTGATATTGGGATTTTGGAAATATTGAAGGAAATCAAGAGGAGAGGTAAAAGGAGTAAGAGGAGAGGCATCTTTAAGCTATTAATAAGCAAGGAATTCAAAGTGGGTTGTATTTTTATCATCGAATAACAAGTCATTAATGTTCTTCAAAACCTAGAAAATAAATGTTTTCAATTGTTTTATAAATGTGCATTCATTTTTCTTTAAATGGCTTGCTAAAATGTTATGTGCTTACTATGTGAAGGATGTGTGAAGGATTTATGAAAAGATTGTGAAAATGATTTTACTAAGTTATGAAATCACCTTTCGAAAAACATGCCATTTTAGGCAACAAGATTTCAAGATTATGAAATACATGTTATATGGGTTTGGTTTGGTCCATTTCGTTGTCAAGTGCACTCTGACTAAAGGCTTCTCCCGCCTACCCACTAGCAACATAGAGCTCCTTCAAAGATTCCCTCATGTTTACAACTACGCAAAGCACTATGTGGGATTGTGTTAGTTTGTTCTATTTATGACTACACAGGACTATTTCATGGGAATGTGTTAGCTAGTTCTATTTATAGACCACCCAGACCATTTTTATGTGCTTATATGTTGACAAGTTTATTGAATGCATGATTTGAATTGCTTATAAAGTGTTTGATGATTTAAGAATTGGGAGATATGTGTTTCATTATGAATTAGGCATGATAAAATGGGTTTGCTTGTTACTGATTATAAAACTGTTACCTATGAGCATTAAGCTCACCCCCTCATTCTGTCCCATCTATAGGTGATGAGCAAGAAATTGAGTGGTCGGGCATAATGGGATTACTCAGTATTTTACTTATTTTGTATTTTAAGTTAGTTTTTGTAAAACAAGGCTTGAGTTGCATTTTGGGCAACTCGACTTAGTGTAACTTTTATATTTTTGGATTGTGATGTATTAAGGCTTAAAATGCCTAGTAAAGCTTTGGAAACTCTCATTTTTTGATTGTAATGAAATATGATTGTGTTTTTACTCATGATCCTCAAAGTTTGTGCATTTCATTTATTTTAAGCCTTCATAAGGGTAAAGTTTTGGTGTTTTGACTTCTAGGGCGAATCTGAAATGATCTAGGTTGAATTAGACAAAGTTGTCTTCTTGGAGTCGTTGATTTTTTTTAGCTTTCCAATGTTGTGAAGCGTAAAACTTTTGGATATTGCGATTGGAAGATATGATCATTATAAGTTAGTAATGCTGCATAGGATGCTTATAGGATAGCCATAGTGAAGGATGTGAATTTGGTGTATGTGAGGGATCAATGGAATTGTTTAAGGAAGTGACTTTGGAAGATTTTGAGTGTAAATAGTATTGGATGTTTGGGGTTAGGAATGGTAGATTCAGAGGATCTACTGCGCCAAAGTAATTTCAGCCGCGGTGAACTTTTCTCGAAAGGTACTTCTGTCTCTATCTCAAAATTTCACCGTGGTGAATTTTTCCCGAGAGGCCCTAGGAGCATTGTTCTAATTCTGCCATGGCATACTTTTCCTAAGGGATTCTTTAGATTATCTCCTAACTTTGCCGTGGCAAAACATATAATTTAATGCTGTAGTTTTCTAATTTCCTCTCACTAGTTTATTACCCGACCGTCTTATGCCGTTGCTTTGGGATAAGTAAAAGGGACCCAGGATTCAACACTATTGAGACGTTATAAGAATGTAGGTGAACTAATGAGGGTTTACGGAAATAACCCTACAAGGGAATTACACATGCCCACGTTCTTAGTCATCCAGAATTGTTGGGCTTTAGAAACGAGGTCCAACAACTACCATACACCAACACCAACAAACGATTAAAAATTAGCAAGTAACAAAAAGAACGATTATAGACAAATATATTCACAAAACACCAACTAAAATCAAATACACATATTAAACTACATCACTCCTTGACAATGATGCCAAAATTTGACAACGCGTCTCAAGTTCACTGTAAAATTTACCTGACTCTACAAACTAAAATTTATAGTTATGGTCAGTCGAGATCGAATCCATAAAGAATGTTTAGTTATTTTCCATAACAAAATTAATTGATGCAAGGAAAATATAAAAGGGGTTTTTAGATTTTGAGCAATTTATAAAATAAAATAGAAGTAAAATATTGAAAACAAATTAAAACAAGTAACAAAAAATGATTAAATCTTCGAATATAAGTAAGGTCCGATTCTAAGGTCAATCTCAACCTAACCATAATCAAGTATATTCCGTTATCCTAACCTCTTTATACCACTCTTCGGACTATTGATATGAGACTAACAGTACACTTTGATAATCTCGATTTTCCCTTAGGTTGTTTTTAATAAAATTATGATCATTAATTAAACTTAACTACCGAATAAACTCGGATACGATCTTTAGATTCAATTTGATAGCAGCATTATGAAGTGGAAAATGACCAATATAGGTAGTAACGTAACACGTTCGGATTATCTAACCTAAGTTATTTTGTTCATAATGATTCACGATCATTAGATGCTACTGATAAGCACCAAATGTAACAAATTATAGGTTACATTCAACATTATAGCAAGGGGTTCAAAATTGAACAATCAAAGTAATAATATCATCTATCCAAAACCAAACACAATCAACATAAACAACACAACAATCTGAAAAGAGATTACAACATTAAAAGAATGAAATAACTTAATTGTGACTTGGCTTTAATATCTTGTAGAATCGGCATGGAGAAGTTAGCCTTCAATCTCCATCTTCAAGCTCCCACCATCAACTGTCTTCTCAATTTCCATTGTTTGAGAAGAAGAACAAAGAAAAACCAAAGAGAAAATGAGAGAAAATTGTCAGTTAGATTATGTCTCGAATATCCTCCCTCTTTCACCATCATTTAAAATTTCCCTTTATAAAATAAAACTAGGTTTATCTAAGGGACACTTGGCCCTTCTCATGAGTGTGACTTAAGATGTAACACCTATGACTAGCTTCTCACGGTATATAGCTATGTATGGTATTGGAGCTAGAAACATTGCATGGATAGCTAGTAACAAAATGGTGCGACATCACCATGAGAGGAATGGCAAGTGCATGGTAGCTATCAACGTGAGAGCATAGTAGCTGTCTGGAAATATAAGAAGATGCATAGGAGGGTTGTCAAAAAGCATGTATAGATGTTGGTGTTAGAAAAACCTTGAGAAATAATTGTTACCTTGCATCATTTTTTATCTTTAATTTATAGCACTCAACAACTTGCATAGGCATGAGGAATAACTCATGCCTATGCATCTTAACGTACAGCCATGACATACACACTCATAGTTATGCAACTTTTCCAGTATAGCCATGAGATATTTTAATAGTTCATTCTCCATTTCTTTTCATTTTATTATCTTCTTCTTCTTGTAATCTTTTTCTTCTTTGTATTTCCAACGTATATCTCATCTTTGTTCGCATGTAATTTTCTTCTCTTGCTTTTAATCCTATTTTTCTTCATTCCCTATGAGTCAATAAAATATGGAAATTGAGAAGATGGCTTCAATGGACATGCTTTTGGGTCACTTTAGCTCTTTCACTTCCGAAACGTACTTAAGAACAAATATGACTTGAGCATTTTCAGGGAATTAATCACTAAGTGTGGTATATCAAATGAATCAATATTTAAACACATATCGACCTCAAAAATGTAAAATTGAAGCTCAATCACATGCTCTAACCCACAAAACACTCAAATCATAAATATTTAGCTAAATAAAAAAAAACCAAACCTAAACATAAACTAAACATTTAATGTAACCACTAAACATATACTAAACTAAATGTTAAAACATTATACAATCAAATATCATAAAAGAAAAGGATTTGTTACCAAAATTAAGATATGAAGGTAATTAAAAGGAATAGAAACTAGACACAACATTTCCCTTCTAATCTCTTATAAGTGTCACCCATGTTTATGAGCTTGATGAAGATTTTATCCAGTTTAGAGTCAGTAGAATTAGGGCTTTCTTATTGAAATCCAGGTGGCTTTTGATTTTGGAATTAACCTTTGACATTGTTTGACTAAGAAAAATTTAGTGGATTCTTCCAACAAGGATTATATGTGTTGAAGGATTGCTCCCCCTCCTCGGCCAAATTATGCTCCTATATAATTGAGTTGCTCTATTTCATTGAGTCCATCAATAAGCAATCGATGGTATCAGGGTTGTCTTATCCACAAAGTTTTCATCTATGCTAAATTTCTTTAACAGGAGTTGATGAAGAAACTTTCATGCTATTGAGTTGTCAAGTTAAACTTTCAATCTTCACCTACATTTCTATAATCAAATCTTCACCCTTCTGATCGTAGAAGGTTGTTTATTGGCTACTTCTGTTTAACATCCAAAGAAAACTATTTCTCGCCATCTCTTCTAATTAATTTTTTAGTTCATCAATTATTTTTTTGATTAGAGATCCTCCAGATGCTGCATCATTGGTGCCCCTTAAGGTTGGATTAACTACATTGTAAAAGGTTTGCAATGTTAATTTTCTAGGTAGGTTATGGTGATGACATCTCCTTTGCAAATCCTTATAACATTCCCAAGCTTCATAAAGTGACTCCCCCTCACTTTGTTGGAAAGTTGTAATCTCCTTTATTAACCTTGAAATCCTTGTGAAAGGGAAGTACTTGTCTAAAAAGACACATATCAGCTGCTCCCAAGTTATAATTGTTACAAGGGTTAAAGAATGACACCATGTGATCGCGGCTCTGTCGATTCGATCTTACGATCGATCCTTGGAAACCGGTCAAATATATAAAAATTCCAAGATTGCG
>JAOSBN010127429.1:0-22500 GCA_027563595.1 Erythroxylum suave
TTTATAAGAATAATAAATTCTATAATAATAAGAATAAAATTAATAATAATAAGGAATTTTTAAATAATAATAACAATTATTATTATTATTATTATAAGAATAATACAATTAATAATAATTAGAATATTGTTAATAATAGAATAAAAATAATAAAATTAACAAAATATATAATAATAATGATTTTATTAATATTAATAATAAATATAATTAATAAAAATATAACATTTTAATAATAATAAGGAATTTAATAATCATACAAAGTAAGTACAAATAATAATAACAATCATAGTAATAATAAGGATAAAGATAAGGATAATTTGATCTTTTTGTTAGTTATTTCTTTGCTATTTCAAGTTTAAATTTTCAAACCAAACATTGGCATAAAATTTCTTATCTATTTTATTTCTTGAACCCAATAAGATAATACCCATTATATTCTATTTCTGCTATATTCTATTCATAAAGAATAACTATTTTATTCATTATCTATTCTATTTTTTGAACCAAATAACATGTGAATATTATATAAAAATGGACGAGTAGATGCATGACCATGAGTTCATTGGATAGCCTATCTGAAGTAGCGGGCTAACCCATCCCTCAAAATAATTCTGTCCTTGAACTCGACAAGACCGCGCCCTTTTGCTTTTTACTCTTCCACGTGAATAGTTCCCTTGGATAATTGTAAAATAACTTAAAAATAAAAATGTTCCATTTCCAATTAGCATTCGAATAGCCCTCAATATTTAAATGATTATCTTTGGAGAACAAAACTCCTCTTCTAGGGGATGAATTTAGGTACCTAAGAATTTGCATTACCGTGTGATCTTCACATGGAAAATGTATGAATTGATTAATGTCATTTACTACGTAGGAAATGTCAGGTCGCACGTGAGATAAGTATATTAGGACATTTTTGTTTTTGTTTTTATTTTTATTTTTAATTTTCTACTTTTGTTTTTAAAATTTATAAACAAATTGTTTGTTTAAGTTTTTTGTTTTCATTTTCTTGTCTTAGTGTCTTCTTGTTTTCAAAAATTATAAAAATTAGTTTTATTGTCAGTTTTTATTTTTCCATAATTTGATTTACTATTAACTAAATATATTATTAAATTATTTAATATATGAATTATTGATAAAATATGAATAATTTAATTTAATATTATATTTAATTAATTAAAATTAATTACTAATAAAATTATGAATAATGTAATAAATTTAATTATTAATAAATATGTTAATTAAATTACAAATTATTAATAAATATAATTAAATTTAAAATATCTTCAATATATATAAATTTAAAATAAAACTTGATTTAATAATTAAATATATTTAAAATAAATTATTACTTTCTAAATAAAAAGTTAAAATTTAAATAATATAATATAATAATTTTATTAATAAATATTGTATAAGAGATTAAATTAAATTTATTTAATTAAAAATAATTTATTTTAAGTCTATCCAATATGTAATTATTATCATTGACAAAAATATAATTACATTGACATTAACAACCAAATATATTTTTGTTTTTGTTTGAAAGAAAAACAAAACCTGAAAACTAAAAAAGAAAATTAAAAATTATAATAGAAAAATATAAGTGAAATCAAACGACTCCTTAATTTATCAACTAGTCTTTGATATCTACTTTTGTTCGCTAGAACTTGGTTTAGGTACTCCCCACTTAAATGATTAGGGGTGATCAGTAGATCATCTAGTTTGCAATCTAGTAGGCCGACTTCAATTAGCAGATTAAGAATATACTTTCGTTGTGAAAGAAATATCCCTTAGTTAAATCTTGCAACTTCAACTCCTAAAAATTACTTGAGTCCTCTTGAGTTCTTAATTTTGAAGTTAAATGCTAATTATTCTGGAAGCCTTACAATCTCACCTGCATCATCTCTTGTAATAATCATATCGTCAACATAAAAAATCAAAATTGTGATCTTCCCTTACTAGTGTTTTAGAATAAGAGTGTGATCATAGTTGCTGTGTTGGAAACCATATTTCTTCAACCAAACTTAGTCCCCTAAAACAAGCTCGAGGGGACTATTTTAGCCTATATAAAACCATTTGTAATAGGCACACAACCATGCCTTCAGAATATGTCGTGTATCTAAATTGTATATTCTTGTAAATTTCTTTTTCAAGATTAACATAGAGGAAAGCATTTTTTACGATGAACGGATGTAATGGCCAGTCAAGATTCGCTACAAGGGACAACAAAACTTTGATTACGTTTAATTTAGCCATCGATGAGAAGGTTTCTTGATAATCAACCTCGATGATAAGATGTTATTTGGTTATATTAATTAGAACTATCTCTTTTGTTTTATCTTAATTTTGGTGGTTTAATAGGAAAATTAATATTTTTTATTTTAAGAGGTGACAAAGTGGAGATTACTTCAAATTGGAGCATTGTTAGTCAAAATCTTAAATTTTGTAAAAAATGGACAAATTATTGTAGTGGAAAAGGTGAGATCACACTTAATACCAAATTCATCCTAAGAGTTTGAATTCAATTAGGAAACTTATTTTTCAATCATATTATATAAGGATTTGTATTTGTTTACATAAGAATCTTGTCAAGATAGAAGAATGTAAGGTTTTGAGTAGAAATAGAGGAGAAAAACATGTCCAACAATTCTACACATCATTGTATTTTCGTTCTTTGTAATTTGCTCTTTATCTTTCATATTTTCTTCTATTTTAGTGTTGGAACTAAACTCATGTGTGATTAAATCCAAATATTATGATTCAAGATGATTTAAAACTTTTGTTATAACCTTGTGAGGTTTTGTTCTAAACTTAGATTCATGTTTTAACTCAAGTATTTCCTATTTTGTGATCTTTCATAAAAAAATAATATTGATTAATCTGATAAATTAATTTGATGCTTATTATTTTGTAGTTATCCATGAATTCAATGATCTGCAATTTTCATGAAAGATTAGTACAAGTAGCAAATATGTTATCAATGAAGTTGCGTATTTGACTTATGATAAACAACAAAACTAAATTGAATACTTGCAATTATCTCAATTATTTAATTTAGGGTTTGATCTTTTTCACTAAGCTTATTGCTATCATTCAATTTATATGGAATATTATTATACCCAGTCAATTAATGGTAAGTTTTGGTTTGAATGAAGTGTTTGAATCAATTAATTTAAGAAAATTTTATACTTATTATTGCTATCCAAATATGTTAAAGACTTACTGCTTAATTGTGAAAATTATTGTTTTTAGGCCAATGATTAATGTTGCAAATAGATGAGATATTTCCTTTAATTCAAAGTTAAGTACAATTAAATTTCCCACTTTTATACCTAGTTAATTTATTTTGATTCCCTGTTAAATTTACTTTATTAGTTAATTAATCATTAATCCCCCATTGTGGTTTATTAATTGAAATTAAGAAACTATTTTATACTTCTCTTGAGATTCGATTTGGTCCTATGACTGCTATAAAGTTTAGTAAATCAAAATTAAATTTAAAGGCTTCGACATCCTAATTAAAGTTTTGGTGTCATTACTAGGGAACTATTTAGTTTCTTAGTTTCTTTGTGTTATTTTACAGTTTACTACTAATCTTTTATCTTATATGACTTGTTCTTCTCAAATAGGTGAATTGCAATATAATCCTAAAATTTAGAAGATAGTGTATCGTTTAAGGAAAGAAGGCCATTCATCTTTAGAAATGAAAGTTTAGATAGACTTAACAATTGGTGAATATTTTAGTTTCTAAAAATTTGAAGATAGCAAATATTAACACTAGAATGTTGAAGGAGTTAGGGCATTAAATTTGAATCAACGACTCTTATGCGTACAATTTATAGATGTTGAGGTAGATTTCCAATTGAAATTTGGTTTGATTCACTTACTCCCTGCTTTTTCGTAGTATTGTAGGTGAAGATCTAAAAAAAAACTTGAAGGAATTTTATCTTGTTTGCTCTAGAATGAATCCATAAAAGGTGATAAAAGAACAAATTAATCTTAGAACCTTTCCATTCTTATTGAAAGGTAAGGCAAATGATTAGTTATATTATCTTCTCTCTAGCTTAGTGAAAGAATGGACTAAGATGAAAATGTTGTTTCTAAATAAGTTCTTTTCTCCATCACTAGTAGCCAATATCAGAAAGGAGATATGTGGGACAAAAATTAGAGAAACATTATATGAATATTGGCAGAGGTTTAAGGAGTTATATGCTAGATACCTATGCCATCAGATTCTTAACCAACTTTTCATTCAATACCTTTATGACTATTGCTTATGGATAGGAGTATGGTCGATGTAGCTAGTGAAGGATCTTTGGTAAATAAGACACCTTAAGCAACCAGACAATTGATATGAAATATGGAAAAAAATTCTCATCATATTAGGATAAGAATGGATAGAGTTGTTAAGAATGTGAATAAGGTAAGTAATATTAACTTTAAGGATAAAAATTTTGGATTTAACTACTCTAGTTTGTCAAATAGTTGTAGGTCAATTGCAATCAACACAAGTTTGTGGAATATGCTCATTCCCTAAGCATCATATGGATACATCCCCTACTTTGCAACAAGACTTCCTTAAAGAAGCTAACGCAATAGGGATATTTCCTAGTCAATCTTAATAAAAATATAACCCTTATTCCAATCATTATAATTTAAAATAGAGGGATCATCTTAATTTTAGCTATGAAACTCAAGGATGGCAACTAAGATACTAACCTCACATTTTCAATAGACAACCTCAAGCACCTACACAAGCTCAATCTTAATCTTTAAATTTAGGTAAATCTTTGGATGAAATTATTAACGAACTTGCTACTAATACTCATCAATTTCAGTGGGAAACAAGAGCAAGCCTTCATAAATTAGGAAATTAGATCACTTAATTAGCCACCTCAGTTAGTAAATTGGAAGCTCGAGCATGAGGAAAATTACCTTCACAAATGATGGTGAATCCTAAGAAGAATATGAGTGTAATGACATTAAGAAGTCGGAAGGAAATTTAACATGAATCATCCGTACCAATGTAGATAAAAGAACATGATGAAGGACAAAAGAAAGATGTACCTCTAACTTAAGAATCAATAAAGGTAAAATATGATTTATCTTTACTGATATCAACTAATACATGTGTACTTCCTTTTTCTTAAAGGTTGACTAAAACAAAAGAAGAGAAATATGAAAGAAAAACCTTAGAAATCTTCAAAAAGGTAGAAATAAATATAATACTTCTAGAAGCCATCAAAAATTTTTCAAAATATACGTTCTTAAAAAAACTATGCACAAATAAAAGGAAGCTAAAGGATAAAGAGGGAATAATTTTGGATAAGAACGTATTAGTTGTGCTAAATAGAAAATTATCAAAAAAATACAAAGATCCAGGTACGCTTGCACTTTCTTATGCCATTGGTGATAAGAAAAGTAAGTGTGCCATTCTAAAATTAGGTGTATTATTAGTGTCATGCCATACTCAATTAACCAAGCTATAAATCTAAATTCTTTGTAAGAAACCAATGTGATTATTCAACTAGTTGATCATTCATATGTGCGTCATTGGTGTCATAGAGGATGTTTTTGTTCAAGTTAATGATTTGAAATTTTTAGTGGACTTTTTCATCTTGAAAATGAATGGAGATAGAGTAAAACGTTCAGCTTCAATATTATTGGGAAGGTCGTCATGAAAACAACCAAGACGAAAATTGATGTAGATAAGGGCATTCATTTTATTAAGTTTGATGGAGAAATAGTGAAGTTTAACATTTTTAAGGCAATGAAGTACCTTAATAATTTTCACTCAATTTATCATATAGATGTTGTAGATTCAATTGTATAGGATATTCTTAGAGAACAAAATGTTGATAACGAGTTAGAGTTTAGTGCTAAACTGGAAGTAACCGAGCAAGTTGATAAAACTTGTGAAACTATAGAATCATTATCAACAATGTTAATAGATTCGAAACTTTAAATATTGAAAGTACAAGATCTCATAAGAAAATATTGTCTTTTATTTTGCAGGCTCCTAAGATAGAATTGAAGGCCTTACTTGATCACCTAAAGTATGTTTATTTGGATGAAGGAGAGTCATTACCTACAATCATCTAAAAAAGGTTGACTATCAAGCAAAAGAAAAGGCTAGTAGCACCACTTAAGGAGTACAAAACTATAATAAGTTGGACCTTAGCCGACATAAAAGACATTATCCTAGCAATTTGCATGCATATGATTATTTTTGGAAAAGAATGTTAAACTAATAAAGGAACCCTAAAAAAGACTCAATCTAATAATGAAAGATGGATTTGTAAACATTAATTTGGAAAAATTTAGGAAGGCAAGCAAATTGCAATTATAAGAGTTAGAGGAACTACAATTAGATGCTTACAAGAATTCGAGAATTTACAAATAGAAAACCAAAATGTTATATGATAATATGAGCTTGAGGAAGCAATCTGAGGTGGGACAGCAAGTGTTATTATATAATTATTGACTGAAGCTTATTTTAGGTAAGTTATGTTCTAGATGGCTTGTTCCTTTTTGTTATCACTAATGTATTTCCTTATGGTGCAGTAGAAATAAAAAGTCTAGATAATAGGGAAGATTTTAAGGTGAGCCGACATAAATTGAAATTATTTTTTGAGGAGATGACGTTTTCAAGTGTGATGGATATTGATTTGACACTTCCCTATTATATAAAAGTTTGAGAAGAAAAAATCTCAGTGAGCATAACGACATTAAATAATTGCAATTTTGGGGAGGCAGCCTTGAACATGATAATTTCTATTAGTTTTGTTTTAGTTATATATAGTTTTCATATGTTTTTCCTTAAGAAGTTACTTTATTAGTTTAAGGAGAAATTGAGTCTTAAAATTACATATTACAAAAATTTATAATGTGGGATCATGTCTTATATAATTTAGTTGTCAGGATAAAAGACTCAAAATTTTAGATTACTAAAATTTATAAGTGTGATCACACCTTACATAACTCAGGTTAGGGTAGTAGTAATCTTAAATTTTAGAATAATAAAACTTATAAGGTGAGATCATGCCTTATATGATTAAGCTTTTTGGAGTAAAACCCCTTAAGTTCTAGAATACTAACATTCATAAGGCGTGATCACACCTTATAGATGTTTATGATCTATTTTGTTTTAAAGAATTAATGATTTTAAAAAATATAAATTAATATATAAAAATAAAAAATAAAAAAACATATTGATGATATAATAATTTCAAAATAATTAAAAATTTAAAAATAAAAAATTAGGTTTTTGTTTTTGTTTTTGTTTTTTAAGTAGATAAGCTGCCCAGCACCAAGCGCACCATGCCTTTTAGTCACGCACCAAACAATCCCTTACCTCCCAGTAACAACACTATAAGCAAAATAGGCATATTATAATGTAGTGAGCACCATTCATTATGTGCACACAAGCACCACACGTTTAGCACAAAAAAACTTGTGCATCAGTTCATAACAATACAATGCACCAACATATGTCTCAATCACCCTTCTATGTAACATACCACTCTTATAGAGCATATGCTTTAACGTATTGATGAATATTCGAGAACATACTCTACGAAGATGGCGTGTTAAGACGATCAAATCAACTCTTTTACAAATTTTTCAAGCATCAAACACATTTTAAGGAAAAATGTATTCACTTTGGCTCATTTCATTTACAAACATGTCCAGTCATAAATGTTATTGCACTTTAGAATTCACACATATATTATACAACAGTAAAGAAATACAATTCTGGATACAATATAACTGAGGACATGTGCAAGTGCAATTTATCCAGATGACTAACTCACGTCTAATTGTAGCAGCTATACTCCAAATAGTCTAACTAGATCTCCTCTGAGCCTGAAAATCAACATTTGCAATGTTGATGAGTTTTACGAACTCAATGAGTGAATCATCCTCGATGTGCTCACTCATATCAAAATACAATGACAATTCATAATCTAATTCATAGACAAATCATATCATCAAATATTGAATTATCACTTCACATTTTATCATACTTCAATAAATACAGTTTGTATACACTATTTCACATTTCTATTTTAGAATAGTCCAAATGGTTCTTTTCAAACATTTATTTAATACATATCAAATTATATATGCAAATGCACATGTGACTCACTTTCATTGTTATTTTTTTGTGACCAAGTGTCTTTTTACTGTCCCCGTATCCGTCGTAGATACCAGCCTCATTAATAAGTTTTGCCATACCCATTGTGGATACTGGGCTCATTAAATACTGAGTTTGTGGCTCTTTATGCGCATTTATAAGCTTTAAGCTCTTTTTCATTGAGCACTCCTGTAAAAACTCCTTTATCTGATAATGCATATCAATATGATGAAATGCATCATTTCTCATTATATGCAATCAATCACTTTCATTCATTACACATAGTCATTTTCACAAATTCATCAGATCTAAGTTCGGCATTCAACATTTTGTTGAGTACACATAATTTTCCCGATTCGCATTCAATTAGGATCACTCCCAATACAATCTCAATTATCAAACTCCTCAGACCATAATTGTGTGGAATTATCTCAATCACATTAATAACAGCTCAATAGCTGAAATTTAAATAGAAATAAATCAATCCTAATGAGAAACATCTAGGTTGACTTACAGTAAGCTCCAGATAGCTATTGCCTTGACGAACTGGAAATGTCTGGATGTTGGCATTCGACTTGAGCATCTAAATCATGCAATACACACATTTTACATATTACTGAGTTGTCAATAATATGATTATTCAATCATTCACTTGTGTGTGTGTGTGTGTGTGTCTATATACATATATATATTTCAATGTAAGCTCAATTGACTTTCGGTATGTATTCATATTGAAAGCTCTTGAGTGAACTTATACACTTTTAGATCATTCACTTTATAAATTATATACTTCCATTTTGCAAATAAGCTTATACCTCAAGTAAACTTGATTATTCTAAATTCATTAATCTAACATTCACCAATCATTTTCTAACATTATAAACCACACAATATACAATTTCTCATTCATTCATACCTAATACACCTTACTCGTTCCTTTGGATCACAATTGCATTCGTGAGAACACCTCCATTCCTATATCATTCATAAATTTCCAAATTTTGAACACATTGATATCAGCAATCCATTCCTTAAGTTATAACTTAAATTAACAACCTAAACATATCAAACACTTTAACCAATTAATTAATCATCAAACTAGGTTCACTTCAAGCCCAATCAAGTCTAAATGCACCAAAGTAAAGTAACTTATCATTTGTTGATTCAACAATCACTTAAAAGATAACATTTCACTTTCCATGCATTTCCCACAATCGTGGAGGGTAATCCGTGAATTTCCTAGCCTTTTTAGTTCATTATTTATCCAACACAGCTTCTTCATAGTTTATTATTTAGACTACATTTCCTCATCATTTTCCCCTCAATTCCATCTTAAAATCATCCATAAAATAATCTGTAGACTATTGTTTATCATTTATAAAAAAACAGAACACAAACATTTATATTTACTCATTAACATTCCAACACACTTCATACACCATTAACAATATCAATCGATCCCTGAATAATCACCATTTATGTTTCTATTAAAACAAGCCATGAAGAACATTATTATACTTACTTACTTAATTCCAAAGCTTCTCAAATCGTAAGTTAATCTAGCCCCCTCCAAGCTTACACGATCATCACCCTTTTAAGGTAGAATAGGAAAGAAGAAAACGACATCTTGGAGTGGAAAAGTGTTGAATGTTAGCAACTCAAAGTTATGAGTGTGGGTGGGAGAGTATCGTGAATGAGAGAAGGAGAAAATGAAGAAGAGAGCATGTAATAAAAAGCAAGAAGAGATGGTCTTTCAAATGTGAGTATATCATGAGATGGGTTAATTATATGGTGAGTGTCATGACACTTGTCAATTTAAGAACCAAGTTAAATGTCTTCTAATTATGGTACCCAATGTCATTTAATTACTAGTCCATTTGTTACTCAATCTCTAAGCCAATTTTCGTTAAATCTCTAAGCCACATGTCACTTAATCCTAATGCCACATGTCACTTATTTCTAATGCCATATGTCAATTTATCTTGCCCTTTGGTATTTTTCCTAATCTAATTGTACACATTAATTCATAAATTTCCCAATCGAAACAATAAGTTCCAATTTACTAATTATAATCCATCAATTCTTGTCATTGGTAAATCAAAGTACAAGACATTGGAAATACACATTCATTATGCTCAGTCATTTATCCCATTCATCTTAATTTTATACCCTAGAATATGTCAATTGAGTGCAATTTGTCTAATTCACAATTCATATGTGTATGCTAATATTATGAATACAATTATAAAATCATGTCATATATGTACTAATTTTAGTCTATATGATGCCACTGATATAATTCAATAGTCTAACACTTTAAATCTTTCAACAATTTGAGAGACAGGATACTACATCCTAGCACCTAGCAATGTATAACACCAACCACACAACACACAAACCAAACAATTCAACTCTCCACAATGTTGTAATGACATCCCATTTCTTTTCTAGTTTTATTTTAATTGTTTTATTAAACAATTTCAATTCCTTTCATTTAATTTTAATTTTAATTTTAGTAATTATAAGGATTTTTTTAGTTATTTTTAGGATTAGTTTTCTTGTTTACAATTGTTAGGATATTCAAAAGATATTAATAGCACAATAGCGAAAGGTAAGTCTAAAGTGAATCCAACTACACTTAATCAATTCGACATTGGACCTACCACTAGTACCACTAGGAAGTGTGTTTGGATGGCAAAGAACACATCCATCTTGCCAACAATTGAGTCAATCCTTTACAAATATCTCATTTTTAACTTTAAAGAAAGATAAAAAAGGTATGTCACTCTCAAAAATCGATATATTGATGCAAGTAAGTATGTGCATTATCCTTCCCTAGAAGAATTGCATATCAAAGAAAATTTTGATGATTTGATTACTGATATAAGTTGGAGACATTTTGTACTATGGTATTTACTGAATTAACTAGGAAATGTTATAATACCTTTAAATATGATCAACCAGATAATTTTAATTTAAGGAGTTCTAGTGTAGTATAGTACAGATTAAATATTAACAGGTACTTAATTTAAATAAAGCATCACTAAATTTAATTTTGCCTTAGGATTTATAAATGATGAATATGCTAATTTGACTTAGTAAAAAGAATTTGTTATGGAATATAGATTCTTTTATAGTGTGGAAATCAATGTCTTTTGACCCATTGGTTTATCATCCAAGTAAATCTAAAGGTAGTGATCTTAATAAGCTAAAATGGATTTATATGCAGTGTTTTTTAAAATTTAATTATTCAAGAAGGAAGGTCACGACATATAGTTGCACTAAAGTTGAGTTATTTTCTATTTGGTGTATAGAACACAAGTTTGGGTGCTTAGTTTGGTACACAGTTTAACATTGTTATCTCTTCAAACAAAAAATTGTGTCTTGATTCCTTTATTATTATATGGCTATTATTCTCAATTTGTTTAATATAATTGACAATAATATGCATATAGCCTATAAGATGGAACTATTAAACGCGGCTTATTTAAGTAGTATGAGGTTGCTCGAGCAAAAAAAGAGAACATTTTATACCGCGTAAGTCCCCTTGATGAGGTTTATTATTAAATCAAAAAAATGATTGTGATGTTCCATAACCTCTGTATCTTTCGACTCCACCAATCTAATATGAGCATCATTTTTAGCTAGAGAGGTTGGAATGTAAATCTTTGAACTAGAGAGGAATTTGGATGCTCTACTACAATTTATAAAAGTGATACCTCTATATCGATCGACATTATAGCTTAGATGCTCACAACTTAGGGGAGTCTTCTAACCTATGTTTTATTTTATGTTGACTATTTTTTGTGGCATGTGAGTGCCTTGTGCATACATTGAGGACATCATATGATTTAGGTTTAGAAAAGTGAGAGTACGTACTATGATGAACTTTGTGATTTATGCTTGAACTTATGAATACTATGATTCATATATTGATTATTCCTTGTGGTGGCCTCAAAATTTTCAGATGTTGTTTAGAAATAATCCCTAAGTTATGATACATTTTTTGTTTAAGTTATAATACATGAGAGAGATAAGCATGATTAGTTTTTTTCATTAAATTACTTTAAGTATCCCATTAGTTTGTTGAATTAAAGTGTGCAAGACTTGATGCATCTTGACACTTATGTGAGCTTTGAGCCTAGGAGCAATTTATCATAATTGAGCTCATATACTTTTCTTTGTGGTGTGTTATCAAACATAGCTTGTTTATACTAGAACTTGCTTTTGAATACAATTTAAAACTATATTTTTAATGAATTTGTGCATAAAAATGATATGGGCAGTTGGGTATAGCCCTTTTTAACTTAGACAAGTCCACCCTAATTTCTACCCATAGAAAACTAATTTAAGCCTTAACCTTTCTTTTCTTGCATACTATTCTTGTTACAAGCCACTTTTTCCCTTGTTTTTGTTGACTTCCTTAATAATTTGAGCCTCTAAATTGAAATAATTGTATCAAGCTTATTTGCATAGGATTTTGACTATTTTCATGAAAAGTAAATTAGATTATTCAAGTTGCATTTTTTTATTTTTCATCTTTTTTATAGGATGAACGAGAAGTATAAAAAAGTAAATCTTCTCTTTGATGTTCTTGTTCAAAATAAATAAATAATCTAAAAAAGAAAAAAATCATGAGGTGATTCAAAAGGATGCTATTTAAATCAAGTAAGTTTTAGACTAATTTAAGTTGAAACTTGTGTGGATAAGTTTGTATAATTTCATCCAATTTATTCAACCCAAAAAATTGTTTTTGTCATACACCTTACCTAAGTCATGTTACAACCTTTATCAAGTTCCTTTGATTTATGTATTAAGTCATTTTTTTAAATGGTGAAGATATGATTCATGAGCAAACTTATGGAAATAACACTCTACGCTTTGATATGAGAGCTTAATGAACCCTAAACATTTTGAGTATATAGAGTAAAATTCATGAGAGGCTGTCAACTCTTGTTTCATTTTATTTTGAGGGAATCAATGAGATGATATATTGTTAATTCTAAAAATGTGTCCTATGAGTGTTTGCTTTCTCGATTATTATTTTATCATAAACCTTTAATGTGTATTAGCTTTTGGGATATTTCTGGGTGACATAAAAGAAGATGAGAAGTTGTTACGAGAATGATTGGTGTATGCTTAAGAATAAGCATGAGTCCAATGTGGGATAATTTGATAAAATGTCATTTGGTTATATTAATTGGACATATCTCTTTTGTTTTAGCTTAATTTTTGTAATTTAATGGGAAATTAATATTTGTTTTGTTTTAGGAGGTGATAAGTGAATATTACATCAAATAGGAACATCATTTGTCAAAATAACAAATTTAAAAAAAAAGTGGAGAGATTATTATAGTGAAAAAAATCAAGATCATGCTTAATGTCAGATTCACCCTAAGAGTTTGAATTCAATTAGGAAACTTATTTTCTAGCCCTAATATATAAGGATTTGGATTTTTTTAGATAGGAATATTGACAAGGTTGGAGGAGGTTAGGTTTTGAGTAAGAATAGAGGAGAAAAACATTTTTAACATTTCTACACGTCATATATTTTTATTTCTTTGTAATTTTCTCTTTGTCTTTCATCTTTTCTTCTATTTGTGGTTTGAAAATTCAAATATTCTTATTAAAGGGATTCAAAACTCTAGTCGTAACCTTGTGAGGTTTTGTTTTAAACTTAGATTCATGTTTTAATTCAAATATTTCTTGTTTTGTGTGCTTATATTTTATAAATAATTAATATTGATTAATTTGACAAATTAATTTGATGTTGATTATTCTATAACAATCCATGAATTTGGTGATCCATAATTGTTATAAAGGATTAGTACAAATAGCAAATAAGGTAGTTATGAAGTTGCATATTTAACTTATGAGAAACAAGAAAACTAAATTTAATAGTTGTAGCTATCATAATTATTTAATTTAGGGTTTAGACTTTTTCACTAAGTTTATTGCTATCATTTAATTGATATGGAATGTTATCATACCCAATTAATGTAAGTTTTAGTTTTAATATTGGGTTTGAACCAATTAATTTAGGAAAATTTGAGACTTATTATGACTATCCTAATAGGTATTAGACTAACTACTTAAATTGTGAAAGTTATTCTTTTTAGAACAATTATCAATGCTACAATTGGATGAGATATTTCCTTTGAATTGTAGTTAAGTGCCATTGAATTGCTCACTTTTATACTTAGTTGATTTACTTTGTTTCCTTGTTAAATTTAGTTTATTAGTTAATTAATCACAAATCCCTCATTGTGTTTTATCAATCGAAATTAAGAAACTAGTTTTTTGTTCTCTTAAGATTTGACATAGTTCCACAATTATTACAAAATTTTAGTAAATTGGAATTAATTTTGAGGGATTCGACAAACTGATCACTCATATGTTTGGTTATATCCTTTTGTCTAATATTTCTTTGTATCATTCAACTGTTCCATCATCTTTATTCCTTTTGGTAGCAAAGCAAGATCCTACGTCTTATTTTTTTTATGAGGCCTCCATCTTTTCCTTAGTCACTTGCACCCAACTAGGATCTTTTAGTGCCTCCTCCACACTTATGGGAACGTGATGACACAAAGATTATTGACAAAATTCTTCACTAGTTCAGAGAGATGTTTAGTGTTAGCAATAGAATATTTGGATCACCATTCTTCTACCTTAGGAGAATATTGATTTTGTGGCTTGCCATATTTATGCCTAAAATGTAACTCATACATAACAGGAGTAGAAGTATCTATGGTGTTAGAAACCTTTTGAGGTGTTTTTGGAGGGCTACAAGAGCTTACCTCATTATATTCTCAAGAGATGGGCCATTTAATATTGAGTGAGGGGAAACTATAGAAGATTTTGGAGGAGAAGTTTCTACCTCTATTAAGGATATGGTTATCTCTATCTTTGTAGCCTTGTCAATTTTAATTGTAGGAGTTAATGGGTCATTAAATCTAGGTTATTCAAAACTCAGCCTGTTCACCTCTTCATTAGAAGTCTACCCCTGAAAAGGGGAATTAGATGTCTTTAAGGGAAAGAAGGTCTCAAACTTTAAGAAGGTGACATATATAGTCACATATGTGCGTTAATGAGTAAGGTCATTGATACCCTTTCTAATAATAAATAAGCATCAAATGACACGAGGATCAATCTTGGTATATTGGTCCTCATAGAGATGAACAAGAACAACACCCCCAAAGACACGTGGTGACAAAATCAAAACTGGAGGTAAGGGAATAAATGTAGATAAATTTTGGAGAGGTATCTACATCTCAAGTACTTTGGATGACATTCTATTGATAATACAATTTAATGTCATGACTGCATATACCCAATAATGACCAAGCATATGAACCTTAATAAAAAGGGATTGAGTAGTCTCAGCGATGTATCAATTTTTCCTTTCAAGAACTCAATTTTACTAGGAGGTTTATTGGCATGTTATCTCATGAATCATTCCGCAACGATGAAAAAAGTCGTAATATTTAGTAGTTAAATATTCACCTTTATTATTAGAGCAAAGAACTTGAGGTTTGGTAAACGATATTATAAAAGGATTGAAAATATATTGAAAACCTCATCTTTGTGTCTTAACGAATACATCCATGTCATGTTGGTATAGTCATCAACAAATATCACAAACCACTAATAGTCAAACATTTTAGGACTTGGGGAGGGACCCCACATATCAATATGGACTAGTATAAATTGAATTATGCTTTTATTGAAACTTAAAGGATAGGTAGATTGATAGCTTGATGGCATGTTTCATACTTAAATTGAAGAAATGTTATATTTGAAAACAATATAGGAATACATGCTTCAAATAACTAAATGAAGGATGATCTAATCAAGGAGGCCAAAGATAAATTGCTCCTCTTTTGATTTATTCAGATTGGTAACTTGAGATATATGACCCTCCTTAGAATTCTCTAAATAATATAGTCCCCCTTTCTCAATACCATGCACAATGATATCCCTCGTGAGAAATCCTAAAGAAAGAAAAAATTAGAATAAATAATTTCAATACAATGAAGCTTTTGATAACTTGTCTCAAGAATAATAACTTATGAGAGAAGGAAAGAATAAGTAGAGTATCAGATAGTGGTAGGTCAAGTGACACTTCCACAATACCAACCTCTATTACTAGTTAAGTTTGTCCATTATCATTTGCAATGCTGGTTTTTCGAGGTGTAAGTGTTTGGAAAAATCTCTTTCATTATAAGTCATATGGTTAGGGCCCTGTGAGTTAAAATTCCACTTAGTAGAAGTCTCCTTTATAGTGGGTTTGGATAGAGTTGTACCTGTAGTAGTATGATGAGTTTCAGATGAAGTCATGAAAAGAGTCGACTCACTAGTAACAATTGAGGCTTGATCCATGAAGGCTATTTTACCAATACTCATCCCTCCTCTATTACTCTTTTTCTTTGCCTGTAACTTATGCTACCAACCAGGGTAACCATGGATCTTGAAAAATGTGTCTTGAGTATGTTTCGAGGGTCTACAATGGGAGTATTTTTGCTTGTTAGATATGTTCTTCATTTATTAGTGGGATTTTACTTCACACTTTGGAAAGAACTAAATGTAGGAGCACCAATCTTCAAGTTTTTAGTTGCCAGCACAACACTTCGTAGTTCCTTAGTTTGGTTTCCTATCATTATTATTTGTCATATTGCCTCTAATCGAACTTGAGCATATGTTTGTTCTGCAGTAGGGAATAATTGCACTCGTATAATTTCCCTCTGTATAGCATCTAGATGATCATCCAACCTATCCAAAAAAGTTATACACGGTATTCTTGCACTATATTATTATATTTTTAAATGCCTCTTCGACATTTCATCGAGTTTGGCCTTGGGAAGTCGATTTTTCTCTATAATCCGTGTAGGTCATTTTATTTTTCTAGAGAAATACTTACTTGCCTTAGGCATGAAACTTTGTATCGAAGGTTATACAATTGAGAGGCATCACTCCCATCAAAATAAGTCGTGGCAGTGACATCCCACAACATATTTGCAGTAGAAAATCTAACAAATTCCTAATCAAAGATGTGTCCATGAAGTTGATAAGCTAGCCTTTCACTATGGCATTATCGATGCACCATTTACAAAAGGTTGGATGGGTTGTTGCAGGCTAGAGCAAATCACCATTTACATGCCCTAACTTATCTTTGTTAGAGATGTACATCTCCACCACCTGAGACCAAAGTGTACGATTGGTCTTATCCAATTTAATCCCAATTTGAATGATGGCTATGTTGATAGCTTAGGTTGGGGTTGAGTTCTGAATAAAACTTTAACCTTTTTTTAGTGAGTTCAGACAAAATAGAAGATAAGGTCACAGATGATTCATTTGAATGTGAATTCCTATCACTTATAATAAGAAATAAGCATTGATTTCTAGTTTAGAGATTAAGACTTATTTATGGTATAGAGATTAAGATTGATTTTAGATGTAGAGAATGCGATTGATTTCTAGTTTAGAGATAAAGAAGAAAGATGGGAAGAAATACCCGTCTTTATACCATAATATTTTGTTTAGAATTGAATTTTTTATTCATACAATTCCTTTACAATGTGATAGGATATATAACAACACACCATGTGTGTGTGTGTGTTTTGGCATAAGAATCTGTACAAATCTCTCTATTCTAATTTTTATTCATTTGTTGACCCTGTAATGATGAGAGATGTGAATCCATTAATTCCGTCGACAGCTCACGCCAACATTAAATTCCACTCAGTCTAACAACCATCTAATAATTTCTGATTAGGAAAGGATGCTAGCCAATCTAAAGTCCACCTTAAGGTTGGCAATGGCAGAAAAACAGAGGAAAAGCACATGCGCAGATACACATAACAAGAGAAGAAACCTAATTAATACACAAAAGTTTTCAACTTGTGCCCATTTTGTAAATCAGCTGCTCATCAAAGACCAAAAGGTAAGAACATATGTTAGGACTTAAGAACTGGGAAGTGAAATATTAATGTTACAAAAGAACAGAGCAAATTTATGAGAAACGAAAAAGAAAAAAAAAGTTGAGGTGAAATCATTCTGAAAGTTATAATCTTTTGTAAATCAGTTTGTGTCGTTGAAAGTTTCGGCACTGTGAGGCCAATTTAATTTGTCTTAAATGTCACCATCTCCTCAAGATAATTTTGTTTTCCTTTTGGCAAAGCAGATGTAACTGTCACCGATTATCCAGATACGCGATTAGTACTCCTGTCCCGTCCACCCACAAACTTACAGATTCATTGAATATATATATATATATATATATGTAGATATGAAGGGGTGGAAAGGTAATATATGTATATACATATATATATATATATATATTATCTGAATAGATGCGTGTATACTTTATATCCTAAATGTCACTCTTTACTTTAGTCCACAATGCCATAATAATTGATATGATATCATCTTTTCTTACCTATAAGGTCAGAATCCAAATTAAACATGGGAAGAACAGAGCAACTCGTTTTTCTTGCATAGGTCATGTTAGAGACTTAGTGACTCGTAAGGAACTATGTCAGAAGGTCTGAGCCTAGGCTGGGACGTTGTAAAGACCCTCTTCGGTTTTTGCTGCATAAGAGCAGACTACTTCAATAATCTGAAACACGATCTTAAGTCCTTGAAAGATAAAGTAAATGAACTGCAGAAGAAAAGACAACAAGTGGAAACAAGGGTGGAGACTGATGCAAGACCACATTTCATGACAGCATACAAAGTTTCCGACTGGTTCAGTCGAGAAAAGAGCATGCAAAATGATGCAGTGAAGATCATCAAAGAAGCTGAAGAAGAAGTTCAGAACAAATGTTTCAGATGGTTTTGTCCCAAGCACTGCTTATCATTTGATCTTGTGGGCAGGAGAGTAAGTGAAGCACTTAAAGAAGTGTCTGAACTCATCAATCAAGGTAATTTCGACTCTGTAGTTGAAAAAAGGGCTACTGAATCAGGAGAGGAGATGCCCGTTGACCAAACCATGGGCATGGACTACAATTTCGAGGAGGTCTGGAAATATGTTACAGACCCGACAACAGGAATCATTGGAGTATATGGAATGGGTGGTGTGGGTATAACTACCCTCTTGAAGAAAGTAAATAATGAGTTGGTCAAGACCTCCAAGGAAGTGGATTTTGTACTCTGGGTGGTGGTGTCCAAAGAACCAAAGTTGCCGGAAATTCAGGAGCTTATTCGCAGTAAACTAGAGATTCCTGATGAAAATTGGAGGGACAAAAATGTGGACGCTAAATCTGCAACGATGATGAAGTACCTGAAAGAGAAAATTTTCGTGCTATTATTGGATGATTTGTGGGAGAGACTGGATCTCTTAAAATTAGGAGTTGATCTTGCCCAGGTACAAGATGGGTCTAAGGTTATATTTACAACACGGTCCGAGACAGTTTGTGGCTACATGGGAGCCCAAAAGACAATTAAGCTGAATTGTTTGCCAAAAAAGGATGCATTTAAATTGTTTAGAAGTAAGGTGGGCGAAAATGCTTTCAATTCTCATCCAGGAATACCAAAAATAGCTGAAGATATTGCTGAAGAGTGTAAGGGTTTACCATTGGCTCTCATCACCATTGGAAGAGCCATGGCCTGTAGGAAGGGTCTTTCACAGTGGAAACATGCATTGAAAGTGCTGCAGAGCTATCCCTCTAAGTTTCCAGGTATGACAGCTGATGTCTTTCATGTTCTCGAGTTTAGTTATGACAGCTTGAGCAGTGATGCGCTAAAGAAATGTTTTCTATATTGTTGCATATTCCCTGAGGACTACAAAATAATGAAGGAAGAACTCATTCAGCTTTGGATTGGTGAGGGATTTCTGAACGATTTTGATAGCATTTACGATGCCCGCTATGAAGGAGAAACTTTTATCGAAAATTTGAAGCTATCAGGTCTCCTTGAGGGTGGTCAATTAGAAGATCATGGTAGGAAACATAGATCAGAAGATTTTGTGATGATGCATGATGTGATTCGTGATATGGCCTTGTGGTTAGCTTGTGAAAACGGAAAGAAGAAGAATAACATTTTGGTTCAAGAAGAAGCCAAAGAATTTGGAAAATGGAAGGAGGCGGAAAGAATATATTTGAATGGCAAAGATTTTGACAAAGATCAGACACAAAATCCATTTTGCCCGAATCTCCTGACTTTGCTGTTTCGAAAGGCTAGCTGGAACCGTTTTCCAAGTGAATCCTTTCACTCTATGCATGTTTTGAGCGTCTTGGATTTGTCGGGAAGTTATCTGAATGCTCTACCTGGGGAAATTGGAAGCTTGGTTAACTTGCATTATCTTAATCTCTCATACACCAGTATTAGGGAGTTGCCATCTGAGGTGGGGAACTTGATAAATTTAAGGAGTTTGCTACTGGATTCCACTGATCAACTTAGATACATATCAGGGGACGTAGTATCCAGCCTGTTGTCTTTGCAAATTTTCAGCAAATTAACAAGTCCGTCATATGTGATTGATCCTAAATTCTACCTTCAGGGGTCCTTAATGGAAAAGTTGGATTGCTTGCAATACTTGAGTGACGTATGTTTAACCTTGTTCTCCAACAAATGTGTGCAGAAGCTCCTCAACTCCTCAAAACTGCAGAGGTGCATAAGGCAACTCTCGCTCATGGCATGCCCTGAGCTGAGCTCAATTGACATTACGCCTTCTTCTATAAGAAAAATGGAGCATCTAGAAAGCCTTGAAATCGGTTTATGTCATTCGTTGAAGAAAATGGAAGTTATTGTAGATAGGACAATAACAAGGCATGATTACTTCGATAACCTTCGTCTTCTGCATGTATGGATTTGTCCTATAAAAGATCTGACATGGCTTGTTTATGCTCCAAGTCTTCAGATACTTTCACTATATGCCTGTCACGCAATGGATGCAGTAATACGTGGGGATAGTGGATCTGTAGAAATTGAAGAAAGTTCGGCTATATTCTCAAATCTAACTGATTTGATTTTAGAAGATATGCCCAAGCTAAAATACATCCACGGGGGGGTGTTGCCCTTTCCTTGCCTTACAAAAGTATACATATACAGATGCCCCAATCTTCGGAGGCTCCCTCTTGATTCCAGGAGTGCAGTTAACAGTTTAAAGGAAATAAAAGGACAAAAAAGCTGGTGGGAAGGATTGCACTGGGACGATGAAGCTGCAAAGCCCGTGTTTGATCTAAAATTTGCAGAGCATACTTTCTGGTATATGTTTCTTTCTTTCCGGTGATGATATTCAATTACTGTATAAGTATATATATTTCATTTTAATGACCTGTTTTCTTGAATCAATACCTCCAATGTTGCTCAACTCTCAATTTTTTTTTTAAGTGTTTAGTTTGTTGTTGACATAACAGTTGACGAAGTATTTGGTTTAGGCTATGAGCATGAAAAGCTAGTTTTAGGGGAATCAAAACTTTGCTGAATTTCGAATGCCTGATGTATGTGTTTCTACTAACCTGAGCGATTTACGAACTTTCTGATTCTTGCTTCCCTCAGATTTGAACCCTGAGACGGTGTGGTCAGGAGAAACATTTCAATGGGGTGGCTATGCTGATCTAATCGGTGCTGCTCTACAAAATGCTCAGGAATGTTAAAAGTACGGAAGAACCCTCTAGCCAGTTTGTATGTTCCGTTTATTTATCAACAATTCTTAGTTAATGGTTGCATGCTCCGTGGATGCTTATGTAACTCAATTCGAATGCTTCTATGACAGGAGCATAACATGAATAACTTGAATAAAATGTGCGTATGGATCAGGAAAGTTGGTAACTTTTAGTTGCATGAGAGAGTCTACCATTTTGATTTTGCATCCAAATAGTACGCTGGCCTAGCTTGCATACAACAGACTAAATCTATCCCCATACAAGGTGAAATGAAGTTATCCATCAGAATCTTAGTTATTTGTAAGAAATTACTTAGCCTGAATCCATAATCCATACCTCAACAAAGTTGGAAGTTTCTTGATGATTCAATTATGTTAAACAATTTCTACTTGGTTTTGGTGCATATCATTGGTTGGATTGTGAATCCGGGATTCGAAGTCAAGGACCTGCAGGATTCATCTGCTTAGTTAGTTAGGAAAAAGAGAGAGGAAACAAGATTTGTCTATCATTTTTCTGTCTCTATTGTTAGCTATTCAACGATGGCTCTTAATAGAATGTCCAAACGGGTCAAAAATGACTGCAGACAGGCACTTGTCTGTTTCTTTCCTTTTCCCCTTGATTTTCTTCTCCGACTAAATTGGAAAGGCAAGATTACTCTGCTTGACTCCGTCGACAAGTTAACCAAATGAAAAGCAATTAAGGTTGAATCATAGCCTTAAGACTTGATAAGCCAAAGAGGTAAAAAATAATAGAAAG
>JAOSBN010127429.1:27500-30474 GCA_027563595.1 Erythroxylum suave
AACCAAGTCTCATACTTGATTGGAGCTTAAAGAATTCATTTCTTCTTTTATTGCTTTCACCCATTCTTCTTTAGCAGGGCCAGTAAGAGCCTCATTTACATTCCTCGGCTCTTCTTCCTCTTACGGAACAATCATATTAATTTCTCCTTCAATCTCAAAACGCCGTTGGGGAATTATTCCTCAATTACTTTGTTTTAAACGAGGTTTATCATAAACTAATTCATGATGGATCTGATTGCTCCCACTTAGATCAGTCACGACAGAGAACCTTTCTGTGGAATTGCTCCCACTTGGTTAAAGTTCCTCATCTTGATTCTTCATAACAAAATCATTATGATCAAGCATCTCATATAACAATAGGTTTTTACCTATTTCGCCTTGCTTAGGAAAATCATTCTCCAAGAATGTTACATCTTATGATTCAAATTTAATTATACCTTCATTACCTTGTTTACCAATGAACACGTATCCTTTTGAGAGTTTTAAGTATCTA
The DNA here is from genome assembly GCA_027563595.1 of Erythroxylum suave. Lineage (NCBI taxonomy): Eukaryota > Viridiplantae > Streptophyta > Magnoliopsida > Malpighiales > Erythroxylaceae > Erythroxylum > Erythroxylum suave. The sequence goes on from JAOSBN010127429.1 coordinate 27,994, forward strand.
ATAAAAATATTTTTTTCTCCTTCTTGGACCTAATTTCCCATGGTTATGAGAGAGATCATGAACATAGGTTGCACACCCCTAAGGTTTGAGACTTGACATGTCAACTCTCCTACCAATCCACTACTCATATGGTGTGCTAATAACTGATTTCGTGGGCACACAATTAAGTACATATTTGGTTATTAGCAACGCATCACCCCAAAAGGTGATTGGTAAATTTGCCTGGGCCACAATGGACCTAATCATTTCTAGTAGCGTCCTATTTCATCTTTCAATGATGCCATTTTGTTTTTTTTTGAGGGGGTGGGGGCTGGAATTGTTAACTGCCTTGCTATTCCTTTCTCATCATATAAAGCCTTGAACTTGTCTGATAAGTATTCTTGTCCACGATAAGTTTGTAATGCTTTTATTTTCTTATCTAATTGATTCTCAACTAAGTTCATATATTTTATGAAACAATCGAATGCTTCTGATTTATAAGCAATCAAATAGACATGACCATACCAAGTATAGTCATCTATGAAGGTGATGAAATAAACTGCCCCACGTCTAGCCCTTACATTCATTAGACCACAGATGTCATAATGAATTAATTGCAATGGATATAAAGGTCGAGTTCCCTTTCTAAATGACTTTCTTGCCATTTTAGTCACTAAACAATGCTCACATGTAGGTAGATCTACTTGACTTAGATTACCTAAAAGTCCTTCTTTAGCTAATCGATTGATTCGATTTTGACCAATATGACATAGTCTAGCATGCCACAAAGTTGCATCATTGTTGGAATTATTAGATGTAAATAATGAATAACTAATATTATTAGTTTCCTTTATCATATCCAGTACTATAAAACCATCACATAAAAACCATGACCATAATAAATAGATCCAAGATACAAATCCATTCCACCGTTGTGAAAATTTATATTGAAATCAAGTCTAACTAATATCAACATAGATAAAAGATTCCTACGAATTTGTGGAGCATATAATACTTCATGTAGGATAAAGGGTCGCCCTCCAAGTATATCCAATTTAAACGTACCAATTCCTTGTATAGTAACTTTGAAATTGTCACCTACATAAAGCCATTGGCTACTAAGTGGGATTTTACGAAACTCATGAAGGCATCTCGATCCTTCACTACATGGTTGGTTGCTCCTCAATCTGCAATCCACAAAGGATGTGATTTAGTTAGAAAAACAGAACAAGGAACATTCATAGAATCAATGTTTGTACTATAAAGTTGTACCTTATTAGGCTCAGTACAATCTCGAGCAAAGTGGCCCCTTATTACCACAATTATATCATTTCACATGTTTCATGTTCTTCTTCTTAAAGGGACACTTTCCCTTTTCACGTTGGTTCCATTTTTTCTTCTTAGATTCTTGAGTAAAGTGGTTGAATTTGTTATTCTTCTTCCACTTTTGTCCACCATAATGCTTGTGTTTCTTAGTCATAACTCCATGTGAGCTAGGAATAACTGTATATGCCTCAGAAGACATCTTTGAGGCTTTAAGATGCTCTTTCTTTAAGATGAGATGCCTCGTAGCATCTTCCATTGTCTTGATGTTCTCATTATAAGTTAGGTGCATCTTTATATACTCCCAACTCTGAGGAAGTGAACGAATCACAGCTTGTACTTATTGCTCATCAGAAAGCTTATGACCAACATCACATAACTCACTTACCATGTTGGACATTTTCCTCAAATGTTTTCACATTGTATCATTTGGGCACTTCTTATAAGTATCAAACTTAATTGTAAGTGACCTCACTTTGGTCATTGAAGCACCTCCAAAATGAGCAGCCAATGCGGACCACATGTCCTTTGCAATTTTGAATTTACGAAACACTCGCATGATATCATTATCCATGCTACTCAACAACGTAATGCAAGGTAAAGAGTTCTTCTTTTTCCACAATTCATATGCATCATGGTCCCTCCTATGCTAGGTCGTAGTGCCCTCCTCAGAAACTTCCATGGTTAGGTTTAATGGTTCAAGAGCCTCTTGCTCCTCTAGCACATATTGGATTTTCATACTCCATATTTCATAATTGTCACCATTGAGTTTCTCACCCCTATTGAATTCAGCAATAATATTCTTTGAAGCAGTAGCCATTTTAAAACACTGAGGCTTGGTTTGGGGGAGCGGTGGCGGTTGATAACATGCTGAAATCAACCTGCTGAAATGATAAGTACTTATTGAATAAGTACTTATGTATTTGGGATTGCTGTTTGGGTAATACTGAAACGTAAAAGTAGGTGTTTGACAAGTGCGGTTACGGTTGCTAAAAAGAGATAAAATGACTAAAAAACTCATTGATTTAATAAACTATTAATTGTTGTATAAATAATTAAAAAATATATTGTTAGTCGTCTAAATTTAAATTTATAAATAATAAAATATTAAATTAAAATAACAAAATATAAATAAAATAAATTTAGTAAATAAATATTTTAAAAAATACATTATTAGTC
>JAOSBN010127443.1:0-30462 GCA_027563595.1 Erythroxylum suave
CTATAATCATATCCCCTTACCAAACTCAATCTTTCATTCCATACCCATACCTCTTTTTCCATACCCTCCAAACAAGCACCCCCTAAGTTACTTTCTGATATGGAGGATCCACCTTGGTGGCAACCATAGAGCATACGGTAAGTTAGACCAACAAGAGAAGCTCTAATACCAGTTTGTTAAGGAAAATGCCCTCAGATCAAATACCAGTTGAATTTAATAGCTTGAATCTTAATAACAAAAAATAAAGAAAAGGAAAAATAAATGAGACAGGACATAAAGATTTACGTGATTCGGTCAATGTGACCTACGTCCACAGCCAGAGGATGAGCCAAATTTACTAATATGTAGAGAACGTACAACAGAAGACATTACAAAATTTCTCAACAAGAGAAAATTGAAAGAAGAATGAAGGAATGATGTTGTTTTGGTGCTAGAAGGAGAGGAGAGAAAAATGGTGTGTTGATGCCTCAAATGAGGCCTTCTATTTATAACTGAAATCCCAAGCTTTTGTCCAAAAAATATTTCAATCTGTGCACAATCTCAGCAATCAACAATGTCACGCGCACAAAGAAAATACTGTATCTATGACAAATTCCAAATGGCGACCATCTATTTTTGACTTAGTGGAGGAGGCCAAAGCATGCAATCAATGGCCAACAAATTTTAACTTATTGGAGGGGCCAAGGCATGCAACATCAAGCTAGAAAAATAATCATGAACACCTTGGAGAGATGATAATTGAAAGAAGAAGATTCCAAGAAGACAGCAACGATGACTTTCTGCAGAAACTATTTGTCAACAAGTTTTGCTAAATCATATAAATCTCAAGAATAATTTTTGGTAAAAAGATTGAGCAACATGACGGGCAAAACTCTCAGTTCACTTTCATTAGGTTCTTTCTTTTTTTTCTCACTTTGTCTAAACTGAGTTGCCACAAACACGTACATAACTTCTAAAGTTCCTTCTTCTTTTTTTCCTGTTTTACAAACTTGATTCTTTAGTTTCTCAAACTTGCCAGTTAATGCCTATTACAATAATTACTCAATAATAACTATACAACTAGTAAATACTTGTAACAACACATTACAATTAACACTCCCTCCTAATGTGATGTTCCTGAACTCCAAGAGCTTCTTTGAGAAGTGGAAATTTTGTTGCTGGCAATGCTTTAATGAAAATGTCTGCTAACTGCTCCTCTGACCTGCAGTACACCAATCCTATCTGAACTTCTTCAATCACTTCTTTGATAAAGTGATACTTGATGTTAATATATCTTGTTTGACTATGATGAACTGGATTTTTGGTAATAGCAATGGTTGACTTGTTGCCACAATGGAGTTGAACACTGTCTTCCTTTTTTTTTTCACCAATTTCTTCAACAATTCTTTTAAGCTAATGGCTTGTTGTGTTGCCAAACTAGTAGCCACACATTGTGCCTCTACTGAAGATAATGCCATAGTTTCTTATTTCTTTGAACATTAAGAAATCACACCAGAACCAAGAGAAAATGCATAGCCATAAGTACTTTTCATATCATCAACACTACTAGCTCAATCACTATCACAATACCCTTTCAATTTAAATTCAGAATTTTTTGCAAATCTAATCCATACTCCAAGGTTCCCATCACATATCTCAACACTCTTTTTGATGCCCTAAGGTGCAAGTGACTTGGTTTACTCATAAACCTTGAAAGTAAACTGGTAGCATACATCAAGTCTAGTCTGGCTGTTGTAAGATAGAACAAACTCCCAATAAAACGTTTATAATAACTTTCATCCACAGGTCTTCCACCATCTTCTTTTTTAAATTTCTCATTCACAACTAAGGGAGTATCAACACATTTACAATCAAACATACCAAACTTCTTCAAAACATTTTCAACATACTTCTTTTGGCAAATAAAAACTCCATATTCATCTTGATATACCTCAATACCAAGAAAATAATGCAACAGGCCAAGATCACTCATTTCATATTTTTCATCATGTCAACTTTAATTTTTCATTATTGCCAGTATACACCAAATCATCCATATAAAGTGCCACAATTAAAATATCATTCATACCTTGTTTTTTGACATACAACGTAGGCTCACTTTTACTCTTGAAAAATCTTTGGGCACTAAAATAATTATCAATCTCACTGTACCATGCTCTAGGAGCTTGTTTCATCCTATAAAGAGCCTTATGCAATTTATACACCTTTTCTTCTTAGCCTTTGATGACAAAGCCTTTTGGTTGCCGTACATAGACCTCCTCTTTTAGTTCACCATTTAAAAATGCAGATTTTACATCAAGCTAGTATAATTTTATTCCTTTTGAGCAACCAAAGAAATTATTGTTCTAATCGTATCTAAGCGAGCCACAGGAGTAAAGGTTTCTTTATAATCAACTCGATGTTCTTGTTCATAGCCTAGAACTACCAATCTTGCCTTATTTTTCTGAATTAAACCATGAGAATTGTGTTTCATTCTATACACCCACTTTACACCAATTGCTTCTTTATCATCTGGCTTGTCAACAAGCTTCCACGTATCATTTTTCACAATAGCATCAACCTCCTCTTGCATAACATTTCTCCAATCATCTTCATTAATAGCCTCTTCAAAATTGTTTGGTTCTATGGCACAAAAGTTGCATCTAGCATAAACATCATCCAAGCTCTTCATTTTCTTTGGAGTATAACTTGGTGATGAAGAGCTAGAGTTTGTAGGTGAAGAGCTAGAACTTAGACTGGTTGGAACATTTGATGAAGTGGTTGGTTGCTCATTTTCAACTGTTGAACCTTGTTGTAAAATAGTGGTTGTCACTTTTTTTTTTTCAATTTTATTTTCTTGCCAATTCCAAAAACTCTTTTCATCAAATATAACATCACAACTGATAATTACCTTTTCTGTCTTCAAGTTATAAAGTCTATAGCCCTTTGACATAGAGCTATAACTAATAAAAATACATCTCTCATTTGTTTCTTCAAGCTTTATTCTTCTCTCTTTAGGAATTTGCGCATAGCAAAGGCTTCCAAAAATTTTAAGATGATTCACTAAAGTCTTCCTTCCACTCCATGCTTCAGGCCAAAATGTTTTTGGCATCCCTTTCTCAAAAAGCATTGATTTCTCCATTTCTATAACATTTTGATTTTTTTTCTCTCTGATACACCATTTTGTTGTGGTGTATGGCAAACTGTTAATTGCCTCTCCATTCCTTCTTCTTCACAGAATTTCATTAGAAGTGTATTCTTACCCCGATCACTTTTAAGAATTTTGATACACCTGCCACTTTGTTTCTCCACAAGAGCTTAAATTTTTTCAATATCATAAAGACTTCTGACTTCTATCTTATAAAGTAAACCCATGTCATGGGAGAACAATCATCAATAAACAGAATAAAGTACTTGTTTTGAGCATGAGACAAAGTGCTCATTGGACCACAGACATCCATGTGAACTAATTCCAACACCTCTTTGGCTCTCCAAGCTCCCTCATTCGGGAATGATTGACGACGATGCTTGCCAAGCACACACCCTTCACATACATCAGATTTTTCTTTAATTGTTAACAGCCCATACACCATATTTTTTTGAGATAGCAACTTCAAGCTACTGTAATTCAAGTGCCTAAGTCTCTTATTCTATAACAAAGACTCATCTGTTTCTCTAGAAATAAAGCTGAGATTTTCTGATAATTAAATTTGATAGAAAAGCATCTATTTCCATTCATACGAACCACAACAACTTGCTTCCCATATGGATCAAAAATTATGCAAACTTCATCTGTAAAAGTTAGAGAATAAGCATGCTCCATTAGCTGTCTAAGATTTAACAAAATTTCATCTAATTTTGGCACATACAGAGTATCATGAATAACTTTGTTTCCTTGCTTTGTTGCTACTCCAATGCTTCCGTCTCCTTCGACATTAACATATTCACCATTTCCCAATTTCACCTTTGACTTGAAAAATGAATCTATATTAAGAAAAGCTTCCTTATTGCCTGTCATATGGTTGCTGCAACACTATCCAAATACCATATATTTTTATCTTCTTCAAAAGCCTTTTGATAAGCAAAAAATAAATTTCCATCATCCTTTTCTACTTCAGTAAATGTGGCTTGTTATGTATTGCCAAAGTGACAATCTTTTTGCAAATGACCGTAGCTATTACAATTGTAACATTGAGGCTTATTTTTGCTCCAGCAATCTTTCTCATTATGGGTGTTCTTTTTGCAGACTCCACATCATTTACTTGATTCACCCATATGTCCTCTTCCACCAGAATGCCTTCTACCTCTTCCACATGATGAATTTCTACCTCTTCCTCTATCAAATCTGTCACCTTTAGAAGATTGCACTTTGCCTTGTGAAGAGATTTTATTTTCAACATTTTTGCCATCAATGGTAAGCTTAGATAGAAATGCACTCTCAACAGACTTTTCTTTTCTTCTTACTAATTTTTGCTCAAATGATCTCAGAGAACTCATCAACCCCTCAAAAGTAACAGTTGACAAATCTTTTGTTTCCTCAATAATAGAAACTATAGGATCAAACTTCTCTGGTAGACTAATCAAAATTTTATCAACCCCCCTATAGTCTTCTACAGACAATATATTATAATACTCAATCAAAGTTTCATTCTCTTTCATAATTTCATTCTTAAAATCTCTTTTCAGAGTCTGAAGTTTGACAGCTCTCACCTTAGAGTCTCCTTCAAATTCATGTTGTAAGATGTCCCATACTTCCTTGGTTGTCTTGGCCCTCATAATCTTTGGAAATATGACTAAAGACACTCCTTTTTGAATCATCCCAAGAACACCAGCATCTGTAATTTTTTTTCTTTTTACTGCTTCTCTTTCACCATCTATAACTTCAACTAAGATTGTAGATGAAACAAACCCAATCTTCACAAACTCCAAAACATCTAAAGATGTCAATAAGGTCTCCATTTTTACTACCCAAAAATCATAATTTCCACCTTCAAATAATGGAACTTGAACATTACTGTAGATTGTACTATTGGTGGTTATTGAAGTACTAGCCATGTCTTTTCCCTCTCTTCTATGTTCTACACTTTTTTTTCTCTTCACTCAAGGATCTATATCTCTGATACCACTCTATTAGCAAGTTTTGCTAAATCATTTAAATCTTAAGAATAATTTTTGGTAAAGAGATTGAGCAAAATGATGGGCAAAACTCTTTGTTCACTTTCATTGAGTTCTTTCTTTTTTTTTCTCACTCTGTCAAAACAGAGTTGCCACATACACGTACATAACTTCTGAAGTTCCTTCTTTTATTTTTTTCTCAAATTTGCCATCTAATGCCCATTACAATAATTACTCAACAATGACTAGACAACTAGTAACAACACATTACAATTAACACTATTGACAAATAAAGACGGATCATCTTTAGTTCAAGCTTCTAGGTTGAGTGATGAAGAGATCAAGGACAATATCCTAACAATGAATATTACAGGTCAGGACACAATAGCTAGTGCAATCACTTGGATGGTTAAATACCTTGGAGAAAACCAAAATGTTCTTGACCAATTTCGGGTAGTCAAAACTCCAACTAATGAATCTACAACTCATATACTATATGCTTATTCATGATGTATTCTTCTTGATTGGAACAAATTGAACAGTTCCATCTCGCTGAGAAGCTCTTATTGAACCAATGTCTCACCCTGGAATATCTTAATGAGATGTCATATGATTCTATGGTGAGTGAAACTAGGATCACAAAGGGTGGATTTTCAGTTTCTTTAACAAATATTTGGTTAGCACTAAACAGATAGTGAAACAGTCTTTGAGGAAGGCATCCATAGTAGCTTGGTTACCAAGATTAGCACTCTAGGACACTGGGATTGAAGGTTTATTTCTTGACAGAAATGGTGTAATTATCATATTTCAGATTGTTTAGTGACTTTCTCCATTTCCAGTTTTTTATATCCAAAGGATTTAAGATATTGAAAAGATGGATCATAAACACTAATGCCAGATCAACACTGTTAAAAATAAGATAACACGTGTATGGCATGGATGAGAGACCTAAATGGAGCCAGTTGTGAATATTCTAGGAGCTTCTTTGTTCTTTGTTTTTACTTTATTATCCTTCTTGCATTATATAAGTAGAGGAACAGTGAGCATTTAATACACATAGGAAAACCAGATATTTTTCCTCATATAATCTTCTCTTATTTAGCATTTAATTAAGCTCTTGATTACCATTAATTTATCATGGTAACAGAGCACCTGTGCTAATTAAATAACCTTACCAAACCTTAAATCATCTTAAATACCCACTTACTTGACCGTAAACATGGCAAATATGAATTTGTTTGAAGAAACCATAGCTCTGTAGACCTCTAATCAGTTAGGAATGAAACTAGTTACCTACCCATTGGATCTAAATAATTACTTGGGATGGAGCATAGCCATGATCATCGCCCTCGAAGCCAAAGACAAGCTCGCTTTGATTGTCAGTTGGCTCCAAGAACCCACCTGTGGCACTGCATATTATGAACAACGGCAGAAAATGGACAGCATGGTCCATTCTTGGATACTTAATTCGATGTTTAAAGAACTATCTAGCGCATTTTTGTACACACCATTTGCAAGGAAGCTTTTGTTAGACATAAAAGAGAGGTATGAAGGAAGTAATGACCCTCTGTTATACCAGATTAAGAGAGAGATTACCTCTATAACTCAGGGTGATATTTCGATTGTGGAGTAGTTCGCAAAGCTGAAGAAACTTTGGGATGAGCTGGTGTGATTGAGACCAACCCCTCTGTGTACCTGTCATGTTGCTAATATAATCAAATGAGAATGAGGATGCAGAAAGCCTTATGCAATTTTTATTGGGGCTTAACGACACATTTGAGAATGTGAGAAACCAGATCTTAACCACAGAACCTTTACCTTATGTGAATCTCCAATATGCAATGGTATTAAGTGTAGAGAAACAAAGACAAGCGCAAGGGAACTTACCTGATGTCTTAACCACTGCCCTCCATATTGGTTCACGAGGAACTACTAAGGAATTGGATCAAAATAAGAATAAAGAAGGTTGGGTATGCTCCTATTGCAAGGGCACTAGTCACACTTTCAATACCTGTTTTAAACTTCATAGCTACCTAGAGTGGTTCACTGAACTAAAGGAAAAAAGAAAGCAATAAAGGGCCAATCTAGTCACCAGGGATTATTCTGTGGAAAACAACAAAGAGCTGAAAAAACAAATAGAATGGAGTAATGAGCTTACCAGCATCATTCAAACGGAGGTGGGCAAGTACTTGAGGAGTCAAAGGAGCACTCCGCTAGAATCTGCCGGACACGTGGGTTTTACTGGCCCCTCTGGTAAGGCTTTTGCATATAATAATTTGCATTCACTTAAGGGTGAAGGAAACTGGATAGTAGACACAAGAGAAACTTCACACATTTGTTATAATGTAAGAATACTTAGCCATTTAACCAAATTAAAAACCATCATACCTGTGTCTTTGCTCGATGGTAGTGTGAAACTCTCAACTTATGTTGGCACTGCTCAAATTACGAAAAATTTACTCTTACATGATGTGTTATATTTCCCTACATTTACCAGCAATATAATCTCTGTTAAGAAGCTAGCTTAACTATCAAATGCTTGTGTGTCCTTTTTCCCAAATCATTGGCTTTTGAAAGACTTGACAACTAGCAAGGTGATAGCAAGAGGTTTAATAAGAGGGGGCCTATACATATTAAACCATGAGACCAAACCTGAAATAATATGTGCAAGTCATACCTAGGAAAATAATCCTGATTTATGGCATAGAAGGCTTGGGCACGACTCAATGAAAAAACTATCCTATATTCCTAGTTTGAAACATGTGAGATTTGTCCTATGGCAAAGTAGCATCACTTGCCTTTCCCTAAAAGCAGTATTACCACATTAGAACCCTTTTACTTAATACATGTTGATTTATGTGTCCCTTACTCTATTCGTCCTAATTCTGGAGTTTCTTGTTTCTTGACCATTGTTGATGATTTTTCAGAAATATTTGTACTTTTTTGCTTAAAAACAAATTTGGGTTAACACTATTATTAAACATTTTCATGCTCTCATAAAAACCCAGTTTCACAAAAAATTCAAACAAATTGATACAGATAATGGGATTGAATTTGTTAACCTACCATGTAGAATTTTTTTCTAAGAAAGTGGTATCATTCACTAAAGAACTTGTGCCTACACTCTACAACAAAATGCAATTTGAGAGCGTAAGCATAAACATATCCTTGAGGTCGCCTGGGCCCTCATGTTTCAGTTTAATATGACAAAGATTTTTTGGGGGAATCTATCCTTATGGCTACATACATTATAAATGGAAAAACTAGTTCTACCCTAAAATGGAAATCTATCCTTTTTGAGACCCTATACAACAGACCACCCAATTACTCAAATCTAAAACCCTTTGGGTGTTTGTGCTTTGCCACAAACGCCCTCCCACATAAAGAGAAATTTGGATCACGTGCTTTTAAATGTGTTTTTCTTAGATATGAGCCTATAACTAAAGCCTAAAAAATCTATGATCTCATAAACAAACAAACAAACAATCATATCAAGAGATGTCTAGTTTCATAAAAAACATATACCCATATTAGACTAATCTTACCCCATAAAGTACTAATGAGCTACCTGTACCACTACCACAACCAGAACTTATAAACATAGAATCTAACCAGTTAAACACCAGGAGCACATAAATCATACCTGAGCTTAATATATCACCTTTTAAACCTCAGTAGGGTACTCGTGTAAGAACTAGGCCCCTCTGGATGAATGACTTCGTCACTCTTGCTACTATAGGTCCTGCAGATGCCTATCCTTCTAGCATGAGTCGGATCCCTCAACCCGCAGAATACTCTACTTACTCTACAGAAATCATACCTCCCTTCATGGCTCAAGCACCTACATTCAATGACAATTATGTTAGTTTTGTTACAAATGTTTTTGCTATCCAGGAACCCCAATCATATAGTGAAGCTAAAAACGATGAAAAATGGAAGGCTGCAATGGATGTTGAACTTGCTGCCCTAGAAGAAAAAATTTCTTGGGTTCTAACTTCATTGCCAGAAAGAAGAAGAACTATTGAGACCAAGTGGGTATATAAAGTTAAATATCACCTTAATGGCACCGTGGACAAGTATAAAGCGAGATTGTTGGCTAAGGGATACAATCAAGAATTTGGGAAAGATTATCATGATAATTTTTCCCTTGTGGCAAAGATGGTCACTATAAGGATCTTCTTGCTGTTGTAGTAGCCAGAGATTGGCCTATCTACCAGCTTGACATTAACAACACTTATTTGCATGGATATATGGAAGAGGAGTTATACCTAAAACCTCCCGAGGGCCACAACAAAGCTAGTAAACATCAGGTCTACTGATTAAACAAGAGTCTTTTTGGGTTAAACAAGAGTCTTTATGAGTTAAAGTAGGCTAAGCTAAATTCAATCGGTTTCAACAAATCCGAGGTAGAGCACTATTTGTTTACAAAAGGGATAGGAGATGACTTTATAGCTCTAACTGTGTATGTAGACGATCTACTAATAATAGGCAAAAGTGATGTATTCATTTAAGATGTAAAAGAGGCCCTACACAGAGCTTTCACCATAAAGGATCTAGGGTAGGCTCGCTATTTCTTGGGGCTCGAAATTTCTAGGTCGAATGAAGGTATCTACATCAGTCAGCACAAATATATACAGGACATATTGAGAGACACCAATATGCTTGAAGCAAAAGGTAAGAATATTCCACTTCCCACTAGCTTGAAGCTAGACACAGAGAAAGGCACAATTTTATCCAACTACTTTATCTAAACTTTACTAGACCTGACTTGTCTTATTCTACCCAACACTAAGCCAATTTATGCAAAACCCTCGGACTATACATTTAACATTAAACATACTCTTTTATTTTTAGGTGTAATTTATAAATTTTGTTTTATGTTTTATAGTTATACATTTCTCTTTAATTTTAAGTCACTTAGATTAAAAATAACAACAAAGTACATACAGTATGAACATCAGACATGGACTAATATAATATTTTAAATCAGCTCTTAAACTAAGTTTGAACTAAATAAATTTGGGCCAAATTAAGAATTTATTATGATATTTAATTAGTTCGGTTCAAACTTAAGAACTAGATTGTTAAATTATTAATTGAGTTAAATTTAATTAGTTCGATTCAAACTTAAGAATTAGGTTGAATCGTCGTATAAATAACATTTGATTAGTACAAGTGTAATGTTTATGACACGTGTATCTGAAAATTAGTCTTTACTCTAGTTCGATGTACAAATTTAACTCTAAAAAATATCACGCTAAAAGGTAAAAATTAGAGTTATCATTTAGATATGATTCAAAATTAATAAATTATAAAATGATAAAAATTGAGTTTATTTTAGTCAAAACTAAAATTCGAAACCTTAACTTCAATTAAATTTTGAATTGAATTCGAACTTATTTAAAATTTTTTTGAATTGGACCTTACCAGGTTCATTTCCAATCCGTAATTATGATTGATTTATATTAAATTTTATTTTATATTTAATTAGTATTATTTTATTATTTTAAGATGTATTATATGTGTTGTGTGTGGTGCATGCGAGCGTTTAGTTTATCAAAACAGCTTCCCCATCAATTATATATAATAAGATTGCACTCCCCAACTCTTGACACCAACAAGACTTTGACCGAATTGTAATTTTACTTGTAATTGGCTTATGAACGTGAACTCTTGTTCAGGTGGAAGGGGACTGATTCAGACCCCAGTATTGTGAAATGGGCACTCTTCTCCAGGTTGAAGAGTTGTTGTCCGATCGATGTTCCTCCTATCAGAAAATACTCGTAATTCCTGAAGCAGCTGCATAAACAACAGATCAATAAGCAATTAATACACTTTAACTTTAAGCGGCTTGGAATGGGAAAAATGAAGGTTTTCAGTTTCTGTTTTTACACAACAATTAGGCACATAACTGAAATGGAATACATCAAATTTTCTATTTCAGATACGCGTTTTAATCTTTATCTATTAAATTTTATCTATATTTATATGTAAATTGTCAAATTATAATTTTTAAATTTATATTATAACCAAATTATTTTTAGTTACTTAATTTTAATGCAACGAGCCTAATATATTTATCGGTTCAATTGCACGGAACAAATAAAGTGCATAATTAAAGAGAAAATATGCTTATCATATTATTTATTTTTTATAATTCAATTTTAAAGTATTCCCATTGTCACAAAAGTTATTAAAGTAAATCGAATCAAAAACCTAAAAACTGAACTGAAAACTTAAACAGTTCAAGGTCTTTACGGTTAAATTAGGAAAATCAGTTGAGTTTTTAATCATTATTAAAATATGAGTATGCTTCTGTATTATAAGGCTCTTTCGTTAAGGACATTAATATAATCCAGCTTAATTCGAGTCAAACAAATAAAAATTTTAAAATTAAGAGACAAAAAGGGAAATAATTATGTGATAAATCATTGAAAAAATGGATTGATATAATAACAAAAGCTATTCACATATATCAAAATTAGATAAAAAATATTATTCATTGAATTTTAAGATGATTTAGTTGATTTGAACGTTCTAAACTAATCTAACAACAACAATAAAAATGCTTAGTAAAATTAAATATGAATTTGGGAAATTAACAGTTAGAGGAATTAAGAAACTATACGACTCAGAAGTGAAAGATTTAAAAGAATATATTATGTGCATGTTAGGTTATAAGAAAGGGACGAACACTTTATTGAGAAAAACGACCGGATTAGAGTAGTTTTACAGCTAAATAGGACTGAAGGAATAATAATGAAGATAAAATAGATACATATATTTTACGTGGAAAACCCCTAAAGCAGGGTAAAAACCACAGGCAAGGATACAAGAATTTTACTACGGGAAAAATTAGAGAATTACAAGAAGAAAACTACACTCACAAAAATACACAAAATATTTTTGTATCTCTCTCTCACCTCATGTCTCCCTTATTGTTCTACCCATATGCTTTCTCTCTTTGTCTCCTGCCTATTTATAGGTAAGAGAATGGGTAGGCACCGAAAATGGTGCTTACAATATTGGACTTTAACTATGGTAGGCACCGAAAATGGTGCCTACCATATTTGACAATTCTCCCACTTGAAGATTTGATTGAGTGTCAATCAGATCTTCACACTATTCTTTCCACCTTGCTACTTCATATTGCTTACGTCTCTATTAGACCACACGAGGATCAACACCACATAAACTTGTCAGCATTGATTGTTTTTGTCATAAAATCTGCTAGGCTATCCATTGTATAAATTTTCTACATGTCCACCATTCCTTCTTCCACTTTCTCATGAACGAAGTGATATTGAACTCGAATGTCTTTTGTCTTTGAATGAAATGTTGGATTCCTTGCAAGAAACAAAGCACTTTGGTTACCACAAAACATAGTAATATTCTTTTGTTTAGACCCAAGTTCTTCCAACAACATTTTCAACCACACTGCTTCTTTACTAGCTTAAGTAGCTGCTACATATTCTGCTTTTGTTGTTGACGTAGCCATAACTGGCTGCAGTTTTGAAACCCAACTCACTGCTCTGTTAGCTAGTGTAAACATATATCTTGTAGTGGATTTTCTTTTATCAAGATCACCTGCATAATTAGCATCAACATATCCTCTGACAGTAAAATATGATCCTTCATAACATAATGCAACTATGAGGTTACCTTGATATATATGAGAATTCTCTTAACTGTATTCCAATACTCTTGACCAGGATTCGCCATGTATCAACTAACCCCTCCCACAGCATGTGCAATGTCTGGGGTACAAATTATAGTGAACATTAAGCTTTCCACTGCTGATGTATACGGTACTTAAGACATCTTCATTCTCTCTTCTTCATTGCTAGGACTCATACTTGAGGATAACTTGAAATTAATAGGAAGAGGGGTATAAGTTGACTTACAATCTTGCATGTTGAATCATCACAAGATCTTTTTCAAATAATTCTTCTGAGAAAACCAAATCTTCCTATTATTTCTGTCTCGGTGAATTTACATCCCTAAAATCTTGTTTGCTGGTCCTATGTCCTTCATTTCAAATTCCCTAGCCAACTGTGCCTTCAATTCTTTGATACGATCATTATTGGGGCCTGATACCAACATGTCGTCTATAAACAACAGCAAGACTATAAAATCATCTTTCTCAAACCTCTTGAAATATGCACAAGGGTCTACATTCAGTCTGCTATATCCAAGGCTCATAATGAAGGAATCAAATCTCTTATACCAACACCTTAGTGCTTGTTTAAACCATACAAAGATTTGTTCAACCTGCAAACTAAGTTCTCTTTCCTTTTTTCTTCAAAACCTTCTGGCTGGAGCATATAAACTTCTTCTTCAAGATCTCCATGAAGAAATGTAGTTTTCATATCTAATTGCTCAAGATGCAAGTCAAATATAGCACACATCGCCAGGACTACTCGAACTGTAGTAAGTCGAACCATAGGAGAAAATATTTGGTTGAAATCAATACCTTCTTTCTGAGCATATCCTTTGACCACTAATCATCTAGCATGATATTGCTCCACTTGATCAGCTCCACTTCGCTTGAGCTTGTAAACCGATTTATTGCCAATAGGCTTTCTTCCTTGTGGTAGTGATACCAACTCCCATGTCTTATTCTTATGCAAAGCTTTAATTTCTTCCTGCATTGCTATCATCCACTGAGATGCATCTATACTATTCATTGCTTGTTGAAGAGTTAATGGCTCTCCGTCCTCAGTTAAAAGACAGTATGCAATATTGCTGTCCATAATATAATATGAGTTCCAACTCGGTATTCTTTTTGTATGAGTTGATCTCCGAGTATCTGAAACATCAGATTCGACTGGTTTTTACTCCTCGTATTCTGGTGCAGCTTCAGAAGAATCATTTTGATCAAATTCCCTTTCCACTTATACGGATGTGGTCTCTAGATTCTCTTATACTGTGCCAACATTTTCTACTTGCTTTTGATCCTTATCTTCCATGAAGATAACATTCCTGCTGATAACAATCTTGTGGGCAATGGGATCCCAAAGACGATAACCCTTTACTCCTTCAGCATATCCCAAGAAAATACATCTTCTGGATTTTGAATCCAACTTCATAGTTTCTTGGGCATTGAACATCACATAGGCAGGAATTCCAAATATATGGAGGTTAGAATAATCCACTGGTTTACCAGTCCACATCTCCATTGGTGTCTTCAACTCAATTACAGTTGATGGAGCTCAATTTACCATATAACAGGCAGTATTGACTGCTTCTACCCAGAATTTCTTATCTAAGCTTGCAGTTCTCAACATTGCTCTTGTTCTTTCCAATAGAGTTCTATTCATTCACTTTGCTACTCCATTTTTTAAGGAGTGTGTGCCATCACGAATTATCTTTTGATGTTTTCTTGCTTGCAGAATTCATCAAATTCTTTACCAGTATACTCGCTTCCATTATCTGAGCACAAACGTTTGATATTCTTACCAGATTCGAGTTCCACCTATGCTTTGTAAAATTTGAAAGTTGGAAGCACATCTGCCTTCCTCTTAATAGGAAACACCTAACATCTCCTCGAATAATCATCAATAAATAATACAAAGAAATTTGCTCCTCATAGGGACATAATTGGTGCTTGCCATATATTAGAGTGAATCAATTCTAGAATTTCTTTACTTTTGAACTTTGACGTGTTAAACTTCAATTGATGTTGCTTACTCACAATGCAATGCTCACAAAAGGGAAGTGATACCTTTTTGAGACTTGGAAGTAGATTCTTCTCTGCAAGTATCTTCATTCTTTGTTCTGATATATGTCCAAGTTTTTTATGCCACGTCATTGCAGATTTGTCATCTAGACTAGTCACTGCAACGTATGCCTCTCCTTCTTATAAAGGTACTCCCTTTAACATGTACAAATTTGCAACAACCTTTTCTGCTTTCATAAATACCAGTGCTCCTTTAATCACTTTCATGATCTTGTTTTAGATGTCAAATCTAACACCGAGATCATCCAGTTGTCCTACAGATAACAAATTCTTCTTTAGGCCCTCCATATGTCGTACTTTTTCAATAGTCTGAATTGTCCCATCATACATCTTTAACTTGATGGTGCCGCCAACGATCTTCAGAGCTTGATCATTACAGCTATACATAGATCCCTCAGAGATAGATTCATATTGATGGAACCAATCTCTTAGAGAGGTCATATGAAAAGTAGCTGCTAAATCGAGCAGCCATTCATAAAAAAATCTTCTCTTACCTCCAATAGTGGTTGCCGCTTCACAGACTATTGCACCTCCATCATCTAAAGTATTTGCTGCATTTCCATGAGGAATATAATCTTTTTTATCTAGATTCCAGCAATCCTTCTTCAAGTGCCCTTTCTTACCACAATTGTAGCACTTGAAATTCTTCTTACTTCTGGATTTTGATCTACAATGGCTTTGACTCCCACTTGGGCCACATTCCATTGATCTTCCTCTAGTCACCGCCAATACCTCTGCTTGTTACGAACTTGCCAATCTTTCTTCTTTTCTTTTGCGCTGACTCTCTTCTCCCAGAATAGCAGTTGCGATGTCATCGAAGACTAAAGTGTCTATATTGTTTGATAAATTAATGAGGAGTTGATCATAAGAATCGGGTAGACTTTGGAGTAGAAGTTCCACATGTTCACTTATCTCTATTGTGTGCCCTAATGATGTGAGTTAGGAAAACAAAGTATTTAAGTGCTCCTTCACTAAAGTGGATTCCCCCATGCATAAAGTGTATAGTTTCCTCTTCAGAAAAATTTTATTATGGAGTGATTTGGCCTCGTATAATTTTGTGAGAGGATCCCAAATTTCTTTTGCCGTCTTCTTCTCCTCTATGCTTGACACTACCCCATTTGTTAGTGCCAGATGAAGATTTGCAATATCATTCCCGTCTATCTCATTCTACTTGTCATTTGTGACTCCAACTGGTCGTTCACTAATGGCCACCAGATAATTATCTTTCCTTAAGATTGCCTTTATCTTCAGCTTCCACAGTGAGAAATTGCTCTCGTTGAATTTTTCAATGTCGTACTTTGCCTCCATTACTTCTATCACAACCACTTTATGAATAGTGCCTTTAACAAGGTAAATAACATTCTAACTTATCTTTTGATGTCAAGGATCCACCCTTGGTGATAACCACAGAGCATACAATAAGCAGATATACACACCCAAAGGTGGCTCTGATACCACTTGTTGAGAAAAACGACCGGATTAAAGCAGGTTCACAGCTAAATAGGACTAAAGGAATAGTAATGAAGATAAAATAGATACGTAGATTTTACGTGGAAAACCCCTAAAGCAGGGTAAAAACCACGGGCAAGGATAGAAGAATTTTACTATGGGAAAAATTAGAGAATTATAAGGAGAAAACTACACTCACAAAAATACACAAAATATTTTTGTGTGTGTCTCTCTCCCTCTCTCTCTTCTCTCTCTCACCTCACGTCTCTCTTGTTGTTCTGCCCATATGCTTTCTCTCTTCATCTCCTACCTATTTATGGGAAGGAGAATAGGTAGGCACCGAAAATGATGCCTACAATATTGGACTTCAACTATGGTAGGCATCGAAAACGATGCCTACCATATTTGACACACTTACCGACTAATGCATTAAACATTGTTCAGAGTAGCTGACATTTGTTCTTATTCCAAAGCTTGAGTAGCAAAACCATTTGTCACGTTTTTATTGTGTTCTTCTCCTTCTTCTTATCCTCCACACTCCCCTCCCTCGTTGAATTTTTCAATTTCGTACTTTGCCTCCATTACTTCTATCACAACCACTTTATGAATAGTGCCTTTAACAAGGTAAATAACATTCTAACTTATCTTTTGATGTCAAGGATCCACCCTTGGTGATAACCACAGAGCATACAATAAGCAGATATACACACCCAAAGGTGGCTCTGATACCACTTGTTGAGAAAAACGACCGGATTAAAGCAGGTTCACAGCTAAATAGGACTAAAGGAATAGTAATGAAGATAAAATAGATACGTAGATTTTACGTGGAAAACCCCTAAAGCAGGGTAAAAACCACGGGCAAGGATAGAAGAATTTTACTATGGGAAAAATTAGAGAATTATAAGGAGAAAACTACACTCACAAAAATACACAAAATATTTTTGTGTGTGTCTCTCTCCCTCTCTCTCTTCTCTCTCTCACCTCACGTCTCTCTTGTTGTTCTGCCCATATGCTTTCTCTCTTCATCTCCTACCTATTTATGGGAAGGAGAATAGGTAGGCACCGAAAATGATGCCTACAATATTGGACTTCAACTATGGTAGGCATCGAAAACGATGCCTACCATATTTGACACACTTACCGACTAATGCATTAAACATTGTTCAGAGTAGCTGACATTTGTTCTTATTCCAAAGCTTGAGTAGCAAAACCATTTGTCACGTTTTTATTGTGTTCTTCTCCTTCTTCTTATCCTCCACACCCCCCTCCCCCCCGCTCTTCAAGCATATGCTCAAACAGTGAAAAGTGGAGGATATCAGATAAAAGAATTATTATACTTAATTTCTAAGAAGAATATATCACAATATCAAACAAGTGGAATAATCTACGGGGCATATGATATTAATTGTATGCAATCTTTTCTTTTTATTTTATAAAATGATTATTTCCGTGACTTCAACTTGTGACCTTCACATCACAAAAAGTAGCTTTATCAGTTATTTCAAGACTCGTCATTTAATTTTTAGCTTAAACCAAATTATTAAAAAACAAAATTCACAAGACAACAAAATCATAAAATCATAATCTTCCACTTATTGATAAAATTAATTTGCAAAATTTATGAAATTATAAAATAGAGGAAAAAATGAATAAAATCCATAATGAGGAATTGATACTGACCATGAAACTCGTGTATCACCTATTATAGTCAATGCAAAGAATAGCTATCTTCACATCATTTTGTTATTTCCATGTTAAATTAAATGGGTGGCCCACGAACCTAATGTTTTAATTTTTACCTACTTATAAAAGTTTGTCCAATTAAAAGAATGCCCAAAAATAATAATAGTGGTTGTAAGGCTATGTACCCTTTGATGGAATGGGTACTTAAAAAACCAACAGTTATTTCTTGGCCATTTTCTCATATCTATAAAAGAAGATACATACCCCCTTTTCTTAAGGTTCTTTTTCCATCACTGAAAGACATATTTTGTGTATCACATTGGATAAGGAGAAGAAGAGATCAAGACTTTAAGACTTACAAATTAAAGGGGATTTTTAATATGGCTGCTTGTTCATCAAACAGTATGTTATCAATCCTTGAGTTTAGGATGGTTTGTATGAAATTGATACTGGGTTATTGTGTTAATTTCCATATAAAATACTAATAATTGGTATCAAAGACTGTGTTGTTTGTATTGTTTTTGGTATTTTCTATCATAGAATGTATAATATCCCAATACCCATATTAAGGCTAGAATAGTAATTTATGAGAAAGTATTGTGAAATTAGGAAAATGCACGCATGCATAAGTTAATTGTGACATACAAATTTATTTTGCACATTCATATGATTGTATATGCATTCATTGGCATTTCCGGGTAAATTTGATTTATAAGTGGAAATTGTGGATTAAATTGGAGTGTATTAAATATGTTTTGGTAATTTTGTTATATTTTAGATATTTTGAAATTTTTGGTGAATTTTGGAAAAAGAGTGATTTATGGACTTATGAAAGAGTGACATGTGGCACTAATGTATAAGTGACAAATGGCTTGTTTGTGTGATGACAAGTGTAAGGCATGCAAGCCTACATGCAGTGTGTGTTTATGTGGGGGCTGGGATTAGGAAAAGATCAATATAGCTTATGTTCTTCACTATTTTCACCACCAAATAGCTATTGAATGTGCCTTTGTGTTGTTGAGTTACTCTCTGGAATCTATAGCTGAACCTAGTAAGTAGTTTTGCTGATGTTTAGTTTCTGGTGTAAATATGCATGCATGTATGGGTTTGGAAATTAATGCGTATATATATATATATGTTCTGTCCTGTTTGAAAGAGAAAAACTGAATATGGATATTTTGTTTCTTCAAAGTTGTTTGAGAAATCAGATGATGTAAGATATTGTTGAGTTGATTTGTAGTTAAATGAATTGTTGAGGTTTTGCTAAAAAAAAATGTTCTGTTATCTTTTGGGAAGCTTACGTATATAGTTAATAATCACTATTCATGCATGAAAATGTCCATATTAACAGAGGTAAGTTGATTGAGTTTGGAATTAAGGGAACGAGCTTAAGCAATGTGGTGTTTGGGGAACTATGACGCTAATGTAAAGTTTAACTTGAAATGAGTTTTTGCTAATAATGAATGAGTCAAAAAAATTGAAAAGTGCTGGAAACTGAGTTTACCCGAAATGTACTATGTTTTTTATGTTAGTATAATTGTGTCTGTTATGTATGACGTTAGGTGTTTAAGTATGAATTTTGAATTTTTTTTACTTGTGTATGTTGATGAGCTAAAGATAAGTTAGAATGGGTCTAATTTGAAGTGAAAAGTTGATTATGATATATTTGGAGATTGTATTTGGAAATGGAAATGATGAATAGATGAGTTTTGAAATGAAAAAAAAAACTGGGTTAGTGGAGAAGATGAAGATTTGCGTGCTAGAGAGAGAAAAGGTGTTGGTTTATATGTGTGAGTTAGGAACTAGAGTATTCCTAAGTCTTTTGGCTATAACTTTTTCATCCGAATGCCAAATAACTTGAAACTTAGATAAATGGATTCCTAAGACATTTTTATTTCTCTCCATAAAAATTTGAAGCTATCTAAATTGATTTGAAAGTGATTGATAGGATAAAAGTGTGGAAGTCTGCTGGAATGTTATGAACTGGAAAATTTTCATGAACATGTTTCTGTATTCTGGTCAGAACTTGAGCTGTAGATTTCTGAATGATCTGATTCTTAATTTATATTAAACTAGAGACATATTTATACAACTTTCTTGAAGAAGTATACTTTTAATTCTGTCTCTAAGATTTTCAAATTGGCATGTAATTCAGTCTCAGCTTAGGCTGTAGCACTACCAGGGACAGAAATCATATCCTATGGTTATTGAATAAACTGTATTGATGTAGGCTGAATTAGACTAAGGTGTCTTCACCAAAGTTGTAACTTATTCTCTTAGTTTTAAATTGGTATAAAGTTTGTAATTTTTGGACATCTAAGCTGAAAGATATGAGTTGTGCAATTAGCAGGAATGATCATGTACTAGCCAAAATGTCAAATGTGCACAATCTGTGGTATTTTGTGCATAAGTCATTGAATACCGAATCAAATTGGATTACCTTGGAGTTATTAGAAACTTAAGAAACTTTAGAACAACTTTTAAGAAGGAATTTTTGCCTAATTTTGTCATTTACCCTATCAGATTAACTATGCAAATCTGACCTGAATTTATATGGGTAGAAACTGAAGTGATTCATTAGGTTATGAAATTAATTTCACATTGTTTTATTTTGGTCCAAATTATAAGTACCAACTCATATTTATGAGGGCTTTGATATCTGATCGATTTGTTGATGATAATTACCATAAGATACCCGGAATTGTCATTGAACATGCATTGTGCATACTTTCTATACATTGATGAACATAAAAGAACACTTGTACATTTGTGCAAAAATGTGATATTTGTGAATGTGTTGTGTATGTTTCAGAGGAGCACATCGGAAGCTAGTCAAACATTGCTGGACCATCCAAGCAATAGCTTCTCGGTGCATACTATGAGTTAACCTAGATGATTTCCTAGGATTGATTTGATTTGAATTTAATTTGATTTGTTAAACTTCCAATATTATTGAACTATTTGTGAGTTGTTTCTGGATTTTGGACTTGAGGTCCGAGGAGTTTAATAGTTGGGCATGTATTGGGAGTGTTTTGATTTGATGTGAATTCGACATTTGATCCTTAATGAAAGTTGAATGCCGAACTTAGGTCCGAAGACTATGAGTTTTGATTGTGAATTATGAATACCTGCTATACATGACTTAATTCTGTATTTGATGCATTTCATAAATGTATGCTTAGATAAAGACGCTGTGACCGGAGTGGCCAATATGAAGTGCTTACATGTAGAGCTATGCTCCATGAAATATGTTTCTGACCGAGCCTAGTGGGCTAGTATTTGTATATGTGCCAGGCACTC
The DNA here is from genome assembly GCA_027563595.1 of Erythroxylum suave. Lineage (NCBI taxonomy): Eukaryota > Viridiplantae > Streptophyta > Magnoliopsida > Malpighiales > Erythroxylaceae > Erythroxylum > Erythroxylum suave. The sequence goes on from JAOSBN010127443.1 coordinate 21,266, forward strand.
GGTCACAACATTAATAACGAATGTGGAGTCTCATATGCATCTGTATTTGTTTACATATGATCTGATTTGCACTAAATAAATTATTTGCCATGATAGTGTGAGTATTTGGAATATAGATGCTCTGTATGAATAACTGTGAAGTATGTGATTTGTGTATATGAATCCGGTGAATTCATTAATGATGGTTCACACATTGAGTTTGCAAAACTCATAAAAATTGCAACATGGTTTTTCAGGTACGAGATAGGAGACTTAGTGTTTATTCTGGATTGGAAGAACGTTTTGGACTTAGTTATGGCTCAGAGGTGTGTTCGCTAACGTCAGAGAGTTGTAGCTTTTATTTTATAGTTTTGTTAGAAATTGTATGAGGTTTTGTAAATATTTGTCTAATGGAAGTAGTGTAACCTTGTGTTGAATGCAATGAATGGTTTTAAAATTTACTAACTTTTAAATGATGTTAGTTAACGCCAAGTGTAAGTTGGATTTGTTTTTTCTCTAACATACCATTATCATAGGTTGTGTACCAGAATGTTGGGGTATGTACTCTATGGTAGTGGGTTGTTGCATTTTTGGTATCAGAGCATGGTTTGGCATCTTTAGGGACAAATAAGAGTTTAGATATGATAAATAGTGAGATATTCAGATAGTGATCACACTTTGTTTGTTATAGGTCACCTTCCATAGAAGATCCAATTGGTGAGTCAGCTGACATGGAGTCTGTAGGAGTCAACATAGAGTCTCTTGTACCTGAGTTTGCTCAGTTGCGTTCAAGAATTCCAGAAAGGCGATAAAGAAGATATGATAAATTGAGGAAGCAAGGGTTTGTGGACTTCTACAGAAGTACAGACCCACCTGAAGTAGAAGGGTGGTTAGAGAGATTTGGACGAGTATTTAACCAAATGGACTGTGAGGAAGATGAAAGATTCGATTATGCAGTCTCATTACTGCAAGGTCCCGGATACCAGTGGTGGAAGAATGTGTCGGGCAGTACCACTAGACCTTGTAATTTGACCTGGGAGGATTTTCTGAGAGTGTTACAAGAGAACTATATGCTGAAGATTTACATGAAACGGAAAATGAAAGAATTTTTAGAACTGAAGCAAGGCAGACTCACAGTGACAGAGTATGAGATAAAATTTAACGAGCTAATGGGGTATGCAACTGTATTGATCCCAACAGGGGAAGATAAATGTAGGCAGTTTGAGAATGGTTTGAACACGGAGATCAGAACAAGACTAAACATTTCAAATTTGGGCAATTTCACAGAACTCTGAGTGGCCTCAGTCAGAATTGAACAGTTGTTGAAGGATGGTCAGGGAGAGCACAGACAGGAGGTTAGAGGTAAGAGGTAGGATGAATCTCAGGCTGATTCTGGCAGAAGTTTTAGAAAGCCTCAGAATAGATCGTCTCAATTCTAGTCTAGATCGAGACAATCTGGATCTCGAGGAAGATGTAGATTTGTTCAGTCTGGGGGAGGCAAAGGATAGATGCTTGCCAATCAGTCACACCAATTGCTTGAATGTGAGCACTGTGGTAAAAAGCACGATGGTGAGTGTTGGCGGATATCGAGAGCATGTTTTTGATATGGCTCATATGAGCATCAGATCATAGATTTTCCTGAGATGTTGGAAACACAGTCTAGAGCTAGAAGAGGAACTATGACTGAGACAACAATTCAGTAGAGTAGAGCTGGCAGACATGCACAGAGAGGTAGAGGTAGAGGTAAGACTTAGTCAGTAGGGCTCAATGTTAGGATTGAGATACAGAACAACCAGTCACAATCTCAGGCCAGGTTCTATGCCATTACCAAACAGGAGGTGCAAAACTCTCCAAATATGATAGCAGGTATCTTGAATGTTTTTAATTTTGAGGCATATGCACTGGTAGATCTGTGTTGAATGTTTTTAATTTTGAGGCATATGCACTGGTAGATCCAAGATCTACCCATTCATTCACATCTAGCATTTAGATTGCATTGTGAGCGAGAGATACTGAAATGTGGGTTAGTAGTGAGCACTCTAGCGGGTAGTACAACAGTGATCAGTGAGGTATATAAAAAATGTATAGTTCGGATTGAGTAGGCAGAATTAGAAGCTGATTTGCTCATTTTGCAGCTGAGAGAAATAGACCTCATCCTAGGCATGGACTGGCTCACTGCTCATAGGGTAGTGATAAATTGCTATACTAAGGAAGTAGTGCTTGAATCCCTTAATCAACCAAGAGTGGTGTTTAGAGGAGTTAGTCAGGCAGTGCCAGCCCGACTAATTTCATTTCTGAGTGCTTTAAGATTAATCCGAGGTGGATGTGAGGCTTATCTGGCCCACATGGTGGATACTCGAAATGAATAAACCATTCAAGACATTCTAGTTGTTAGGAAATTTCTGGATGTGTTTCCGGCTAAACTACCGGGGTTACCGCCAGATAGGGAGACATAGTTCACTATTGATATTATCCTAGGTGCCGCTCCTATATCAATTCCTCTATATAGGACAACGCTTATTGAACTGAAGGAACTGAAAACCCAATTGCAGGAGTTGTTAGATAAGGGTTTCATCAGGCTTAGTGTGTCACCTTGGGGAGCTCCGGTATTGTTTGTAAAGAAGAAGGATGGAACCCTAAGATTGTGCATTGATTACTGGCAGTTGAATCGGATAACAGTTAAGAACAAATATCCATTGCCGAGGATTGATGATTTGTTTGATCAATTATAGGGAGCTTAGGTGTTCACAAAGTTAGACTTGAGATCAGGATATTACCAGCTGAAGATAGCTGAGACAGATGTTCCCAAGAGTGTATTTAGAACCAGATATGGGCGCTTCGAGTTTTTGGTAATGCCATTTGTATTAACTAATGCTTCGGCAGCTTTTATGGCATTAATGAATGAGGTATTTCAACCTTATTTTGATCAATTTGTAGTTGTCTTTATTGATGACATTTTAGTGTACTCGAAGTGTAAAGAAGATCATGTGGCACATCTGAGAATGGTTCTTTAGACAATGAGGGAGAAACAGTTATATGCTAAGTTCAGCAAGTGCGAATTTTGGCTTGATCAAGTAGTATTTCTGGGTCACATCGTATCTGGTTAGGGCATTCAGGTGGACCAAAAGAAAATAGAAGTTGTAATGAAGTGGGAGGCTCCGAAAAATGTGTCTGAGATTTGAAGTTTCCTTGGATTAGCTGGGTATTTTAGAAGGTTTGTCGAGGGGTTTTCACTAATTTCGGTTTCTTTGATAAAACTTCTGAGAAAGAAAGTGGCTTTCAGATGGAGTGATGATTGTCAGAAGAGTTTTAAGGAGCTAAAGCATTGGTTAACTTCAGCACCTATGTTAGCTATCCCATCGAGTTCTGGAGGTTATATTGTGTACAGTGATGTGTTGCATCAGGATTTAGGATGTGTACTAATGCAATATGGTAAAGTCATAGCTTATACATTGAGACAATTAAGGTCCTATGAATTTAATTATCTAGTTCATGATTTGGAACTTGCTGCAGTAGTATTTGCTTTGAAAATTTGGAGACACTACCTTTATGGAGAAACTTTTCAAGTGTATACTGACCATAAAAGTTTGAAATATCTGTTGGGCCAGAAGGAGTTAAATATGAGGCAGAGGAGGTGGATAGAATTGTTAAAAGACTATGATTGTACAATTGAGTATCGTCCTGGTAAAGCTAATGTTGTAGTTGGTGCAATGAGTAGGAAATAATATAGCAGTGTGGCACAAGTATAGTTATCAAGGTTACCTAGCCTAACGTAGTTGAGAGCACTAAAATGTTGATTTGAATTTGGAGCAGAATGATACATTGATAGCCATATTGAAGTTAAGACCTATATTGGTTGAACGAATCAAAGAGGCTCAGAGAAGAGATCCAGATTTAGTGAAGTTAATTGAGAAGTTGAAAGCGAATCCGGATTCTGAATTTAAAGTGAGGTATGATACTTTGAGGTTAAAGTAAAGATTATGTGTGCCCAACATTGACAATTTAAGGAAAGAAATTTTGAAGGAAGCACATTTAGTAGCGTATGCTATTCATCCTGGTACTACCAAGATGTATAACACGTTGAAACAGCATTACTGGTGGCCCGTTACGAAAAAGCAAGTAGTAGAGTTTATGTCTAAATGCATAACTTGTCAGCAGTTTAAAGCTGAGCATCAAGCTCCAACAGGGAAATTACATTCGTTACTTATACCGGAGTGGAAATGGGAACGAATCACGATGGATTTCATTATGATTTTACCGAGGACTCCGAGACGACATGATTCCATTTAGATCATTGTGGATAGACTGACCAAATCGGCTCATTTCTTACCAGTGAGAGAAAATCTTTCACTACATCAGTTAGCTCAGCGATATGTGAATGAGGTTATGAGGTTACATGGGTTTCTAGTGTCCATAGTTTCGAACAGGGATCCTAGATTTACCTCAAGATTTTGGGGTAGTTTATAGATAGCTTTGGGTACTAAACTGAATTTCAGTACGACCTTTCATCCTCAGACAGGTGGTCAGAGTGAGAGAACAATCAAATTGGATGATCTTGGAGTTATTAGAAACTTAAGACACTATAGAACAACTTTCCAGAAGGAAGTTTTGCCTAATTTTGTCGTTTACCCTATCAGTTTAATTATGCAAAGCTGTCCTGAATTCATATGGGTAGAAACTGAAGTGAACAATTAGGTTATGAAATTGATTTCACATTGCTTTATTTTGGTCCAAATTATAAGTACCAACTGATATTTATGTGGGCTTTGATATCTAATCGATTTGATGATGATAATTATCATAAGATACTCGGAATTGTCATTGAACATGCATTGTGCATACTTTCTACACATTGATGTACATAAAAGAACACTTGTACATTTGTGCAAAAATGTGATATTTGTGAATGTGTTGTGTATGTTTTAGAGGAGAACATCGGACGCCAGTCGGACATTACTGGACCATCCAGGCAATAGTTTCTCAAAGCATACTGTGAGTCAATTTAGATGATTTCCTAGGATTGATTTAATTTGAATTTAACTTGATTTGTTAAACTTCCAATATTATTGAACTGTTTGTGAGTTGTTTCTGGATTCCGGACCTGAGGTATGAGGAGTTTAATAGTTGGGCATGTATTGGGAGTGTTTTGATTTGATATGAATTTGACATTTGATTCTCAACGAAAGTTGAATGCCGGACTTAGGTTCGATGACTATGAGATTTTAATTGTGAATTATGAATGTCTGCTATATATTACTTAATTCTGTATTTAATGCATTTCATAAATGTATGCTTAGATAAAGACGTTGTGACCAGAGTGGCCAGTATGAAGCACTTGCACGTAGAGCTATGCTTCGTGATATATGTTTCTAGCCGAGCCTAGTGGGCCAGTATTTGTATATGTGACAAGCACTCGGTCAGAACATTAATAATGAATGTGGAGTCTTATATGCATCTGCATTTGTTTATATATGATATGATTTGCAATGAATAAATGATTTTCCATGACAGTGTGAGTATTTGGAATATACATGTTCTGTATGAATAATTGTGAAGTATGTGAATCCAGTGAAATCATCAACGATGGTTCACTCATTGAGTTTGCAAAACTCATAAAAATTGCAACGTGGTTTTTCAGATACGAGACAGGAGACTTAGTGTTTATTCTGGATTAGAAGAACGTTTTGGACTTAGTTATGGCTCAGAGGTCTGTTAGCTTACGTCAGAGAGTTATAGCTTTTATTTTATAGTTTTGTTAGAACTTTTATGAGGTTTTATAAATATTTGTCTAATGGAAACAGTGTAACCTTGTGAATGAATGCAATGAATGGTTTTAAAATTTGTTGACTTTTAAATGGTGTTAGTTGATGCCATATGTAAGTTGGATTTGTTTTTACCCTAAGATACCATTATCATAGCTTGTGTACCTGAATGTTAGGGTATGTATCCTATGGTAGTGGGATGTTGCAAAATGCACACTTCTATTGTGTTTGTTCTTGAATACTGGGCATGTTTCTGTTCTTTCTTTTGCTCTTAAATTTTCATACATGTCCAACACCAGTTTTGATGACAGACGAACCGCTTTCCTTTTGTTCTTACATTTTCATACACATTAAAATGTTTCTTTTTTTTTTCTTGTATGGTTGGATGATTCAATTTGCACGATGACATCGACTCCATGGGTTAATGGTTGGAAATCAAACGTTTTGATTCAAGAAAACCCAAAAACGAGAATTTCAACATTTGCATTTATATTTGATGAGAAAGAACCAAAAGTTTTGGTTCTTGAAACCAAAAGATTGATCTTATTTACATGTTTGAAATCCTTTTCTTGAGTTTTACTTGTGTTGTTGGATATTGCAACTTGGATTGATGCCATTATTGACTGTGATTATGGTTGTTGATAAGAGCCGATAGGTTTGGTTCTTAATACTACAAGGTTGATTATCAAACGTGAATTTTTTTTGTGAACAAAATGTGAAGACATGTTTCTATGGTATGAAGACAACCATGAAAGTGTTGTGTTATAAAAGAAACCCATCAAAGCATGAAGAAGAAGAAAGAAATTAAAAAAAACAATGAAAACCAAACAGCAAGCGTTTGGAGGAAGAAGACGTCTGGTGCGTATAGTCCACATGCCAGGCGTTGCCCTTTCTTGGCCTAGATGTCTGCCAACTGCAGGGACTGGCGCGTGTTACACGCGTTAGATAGGGACTTTAGGCCCAATATGCTATTTTAGGCCATTTTGGGCCATTTTTTGGATAATATTAGACAATTTATAAATATAAGGTTCATTAGTTTAGATAGTTACCAACGTGACCTAAATTACCAAATCTTATATTTATTAAATTGCATAAAAGAATAAATGGAGACTTATAAAATCTTCATAACAAATCTCTTTATAATTAGGAGAATGAGACTAAACCAAAGGAGAGTCAATTTCTGCTAATTATTAGTTAATGATTTATTTTATGTTTTTTAGAAAGGAAACAAATAGATACCCAAATGTAACATATAAATGATATAAAATAGTCAAGTATTTTAATCTCCCTCCAGTGAATACTAGATATGTTAAAATTTACACAAAGGAGAATTTTAATGATATCAATAGTTCAATGTTATTTAATTTGATACTTGAGGCCTTATTATGAGCATTGTTCTATTTTGTACAGTTCCCACTTCGTTACACTCTCTTACATTTGGAATGATTGTTTTTTATGGGTCAAAATTTTTTGAATGGTATGAAAGGGTCCAATTCTCACTGGTTGTATTGGATCTTGACCTGGCTTTAATAACTGACAGACCTCCTAAAGTTATGGATGATAGTACTTCAGAGCAGGTGGAACAATCAAAGGCCTGGACAAAATCAAATAGACTCAGTTTGATGTTTATGAGAATGACCATTGCCAATAATATCAAGACCTCTCTCCCTCAAACTGAGTCAGCCTAGGAATTTCTGAAATCTATTAAGGAGCGCTTCAAATGCACCGATAAGTCCCTTATAGGCATATTGATGGTTGAATTGACCATCATGAAATATGATGATCAGAACGGTATTCAGCAACATATTTTGAACATGACTGAAAAGGCTATAAAGCTTAAGGCACTAGGCATGAGTATGGATGAGTCCTTCTTGGTACAGTTTGTCTTTAACTCACTTCTATTGCAGTTTGCTCCATTTAAGATCCACCATAATACTAATAGCGATCAATGGAACTTAAATAAGCTCATAAGTAAATGCATTCAGGAGGAAGTGAGATTAAGACAAGAAGGATATAATCTTGCTCTTACTGTATCTCATAGAGTCATGAAGAAGAAAGGAAAATTCAGAAAAGAAAGAACTTTCCACCAAAGAAAAGTGGATCTAGGGAAGGTAGCCAGAGTCATGATGGAAAATTCACAGTAAGTTGCTACTTTTGTGGCAAGAAAGGACATGTGAAGAAGAACTATAACAAGCGAAAGACTTGGTTCAAAAAGAGGGGTACAAATCTTTCTTTTGTATGTTATGAATCCAATCTCGTTGAAGTACCTTTAAATACTTGGTGGATTGATTCAGGAGCCACAACTCACGCGACTAATTTAATGCAGGGATTCCTTACAACCAGGAAACCGAAGGAAAGTGAAAAGTTCCTCTATATGAGAAACCGTCTCCAAGTAGAAGTGGTAATTGTCAGCACCTATCGCTTGTTCTTAAAGACCGGTCATCAAATGGATCTTCTTAATACCTTTTATGTACCTTCGATTTCTAGGAATTTAGTTTCTTTATCTAAATTACATGTTGTTGGATATTCTATTTTATTCATTTATGGACAATAAAGTTTGTTGTTAAATTCTGTTACAGTTGGTTTTGGCATTTTATGTGATGGTTTATATAAAATTTCCTTGGACCATGGATTCCCTGCATTCAAATGTTGGTTCAAAACGTGGCTTAGTTAATGAAAATTCTTCAATTCTATGGCACAGAAGACTAGGGCATATCTCTAGGGAAAGAATTGAGAGATTAATGACGGACAGAATTTTACAAAATCTTGACTTCACTGATTTTGAGGTATGCATGGATTGCATAAAGGGAAAGCAAACTAAACATACAAACAAAAGTGCCACAAGAAGTAATAAGCTTCTTGAGATAATTCATACAGATATTTGTGGACCACTCTCTGTCCCATGTTTTACTGGGGAAAAATATTTTATCACCTTTATAGATGATCTATCTCATTATGGTTATGTTTATTTAATGCATGAAAAGTCTCAGCTATTGACATCTTTGAGGTGTACATTACAGAAGTCGAGAGACAATTAGATAAAATGATTAAAATTGTGAGGTTAGATCGAGGTGGTGAATATTATGGTAGATATGATGAATCAGAACAAAATCCTGGTCCTTTTGCCTAATTCCTTGAAAAGCGTGGCATTCGAGCTCAGTACATTACAAGAAAATTATGAATTAGCGATGGAAATTTCCGACGAACCCAAAACCATAGCTATTTACCAACAGAACACAACAATCCATCAATAAATACATTGTACTATTTATATAAAGCGACGGAAATATATTACCGTTTAATCTTGGTCCTTTTGCCAAATTCCTTGAAAAGCGTGGCATTCTAGCTCAGTACATTACAAGAAAATCATGAATTAGCAATGGAAATTTCCGACGAACCCAAAACCATAGCTATTTACCAACAGAACACAACAATCCATCAATAAATACATTGTAC
>JAOSBN010127459.1:0-30448 GCA_027563595.1 Erythroxylum suave
AAGTGTCTTGCCAAAAACACCCTTGAACATTTTGACATAACACTTTATTCTAGAAAAATCTTCTCTATTGTCTTACGTTTCTAAGGACACCAAAATCTATCAATTTGGTTCAGAAATTTGAAAGTTAAGGCCTAAATATTTCAGACTATTGTTAGACTGAAACAGTACACTATACCCAACTTCCATCTAGAAATTGAAAGTCCCAGAGACTGAAATAGATTTCAACTGCTTCATACCCTTTGTAGCTCCATGTCTCTAGTTTATCTTGAAATAAGAACCAACTCATTTGGAATCCTATAGATCCAACTATATTCAAAATACTAAAGCATATTTAGTAAAATATCCAATTCCCCCTCTTCCTACCGATACCCTTACTTTGATTCAATCCGTCTTTTTTCAAATTAGCACTAGAAGCTACAATATTTCATGGAGACATAAAAAGAAAAGTGTTAGGAAATCTAAAGGTTCAAGAATCACTTCACTTGGAGGCCGGATAAAAAAATTATGGCTGAAAGAATAAAAAAAGATTTGGTCCTCAATCATGTTGAACTTGTCTCGGGACAAATGACATAACTTTCACTAGAGATGTTGGATTAAGATCATCTTAGAATGATTTCAAAGAGGACTTCTAGATCTACAACTTCAAAGAAGATCTTGAGGTCAGATTTTTATCATTTGAAGGGTCAAAATGGACCAGCATGTAGATACAAACGAAACCAAATAAAAAGCAGAAGAATAGGAAAAAGCAGACAAATGAGGAAAATTGTCATAACTTTCCCCACAGATATTGGATTTGTATTTTCTTTAGATAGTTCGAAAAAAGGATTTCAAGATATACAACTTTCATGAAGATCTCAAAGATATATTCTATCTTCTAAAAATGTAATAGAAGATAGGTACAGACGAAGCCAAATGAAAAAGCAGACTAATGGAAAAAGACAGATAAATGGGAAAAATTGCTATAACTTTCCCTGATATTGGATTAAGGTGTTCTTTATACTGTTTGAAAGAGCACTTCAAAATATACAACTTTCCTGAAGACCTCAAAGACAGATTCTATCTTCTTAAAGGTCAAAAATGAAATAGAAGATAGGCTAGGCGAAAAACAAAAGAAGCAAAAAGCAGAAGAAGAAAAACATAGAAGTTATGATGTCATCACAGACCATGTGACGTCATCACAGAAGAAGCGAAAACATAGAAGAAGCAAAACACAGACGAAATGACATTATCACAGACTATGTAACGTCATCACAAAAGAAGCGAAAACATAGAAGAAGCAAAAAGCAGAAGAAGCAAGACACAAAAGAAGCAAAATATAGAAGATATGACATCATCACAGACCATGTGACGTCATCACAGAAGAAGCAAAAGCATAGAAAAGGCAAAAAGTAGAAGAAACAAAACACAGAAGAAGTAAAACATAGAAGATATGACATCATCACAGACCATGTGACGTCATCACAGAAGAAGCGAAAAGATAGAAGATACATCTTCCTTATAGATACCATAAATTTCAGTTAAGATGTCCAAAAATTTCATGCTATATATCTTTGAAAAGATAAAAGAAAGATCTACAACTTTCTAGAAGGCACATTTACCTAAATCAGCCTAGATTAATTTAGATTTTCCCTCGAATACAGAATATAAATTTTTACATTCATCCAATGTACTACAACCAGTTCTCAACTTCATGACAAACTTTATGATTCTTAAAGACAGAATTTAAATTTGATGTCTTCATAAGAAATGCATCCATGTATTTCTATTTTAATGCAAATTAAGAATCATCTTATTTGGATAACTAGAGAAAAAGTTGTGGCTAAAGGACTGAAGCATACTCCTTGAATAATTCAACCACCCATTTTGTTTCACAATCTTTCTTGAACACAACTCATACCAAGATCACCTTTTCTACTTCATCTATTCCTCATTCTCATCTCCATTTCAAATCAATATCATCCATAAGGAAATTTTAATCCATGATTAATCAATAACAGAACATACACATATGTACATATTCTTCATCAACTTACTACACCAATTCAATTTCATTTTTGTTTTCATTCCACTTCTAACTTTTGCCTTAATTCTTCCCGTTTCAAAATCTCTTATCCACTAAAAGCACCAAAGCAAAAATATGAACCTCTCTACATTTCTCATTTATTAGTTCTAGTCTTCTAAGAAAAGTTCGGGGTCCAACATGATGTATGGGCACTTGTCAAATGGGAGTGGAGGAGCTATAGTTTACGTCCTGAGGAGGGACAGAAGCCTATTGTTTTAGAGTAGGACTTACAATTTTTGGTATCCTTTCAGATTGCTGCACTGAGGTACGTAGGACCTAAGAAGTAAGCTACTCTTTTTTTTCCCTTCTCCATGCAAATATTTTCTTTCAAAATTTACCCAAACTGGGAGGGGATATAGGAATGAAAATCACTAGGCTCATAGTACATCAAAATGTCAAAAGGAATACCAAAATATGCAAAGATCTTCATTAACAGCATTTCATAAGGCAGACTTCTAATGGTGTTCTTATGGCTTCCTTTTTCCATCCTAAACTTCAGAATCATTACTGGGAGATTCAATTTGTTGCCCTTCAGTAGATTGTATACTATATAGGTATATAAGAGACTAAATCTTTCTATTGAGCTATGTTTTGGAAAAATTGAAGTAGCCAATATTGATGCGAGGCATCTAGGTAGTAGGTCCAGATTTCTACACATAGGTCTCTCTTCATGTGCATTCTCAATATAGAACTATATGAAGTCCACAATCTTCCCCAAATCAAGATCAGTAATATCCCACTTATGATAAGGAAGGTTAGTCCTACCTATAGGAGCTATGTTAAAAATGTTCCCCAATATATCCTCTATTATCAAGATCTGACATTCCCACACCCAAGATATGATGGCTAGCTTTCTATAAATTTCTTCTTTTCACATATGAGTGTAAAAATATCTAAGTAATTCATCACACATTGTATCATCCAAATTTAAATAATTCTCCCACCCAACAGTAACAAAGAGAGTAGAGAGAGGAATACCATTATCATTAAACATGTGAGGAGGCACAATGCATCCAACATCCACTTTTCTCTTCTTGTACTGCATTTCATAGCGAGCTTCAGCTTCCATTGATTGAAATGATTTTGTTTGTGGTGAAAATTTTCTCTTAATGAGTTTCTTGGACCTTTTTGCTCTAGGGATTTCTTCAAACAAATCTTGTTTTATAAATAACTCAAACCTGGTAATGTCTTCCTCAATGTTATCTTCAACCATAGATGCTTTGCCTTTCCTTTTCTCTTCCCTTTTCCTTTTTCTTAACTCATTTTTTCCTTTGTCTTTTGCCTCAACAGCTTCTTTTTATGGAGCTTGAATAGTAACAATTCCTTTAGTTTGTGGTCTTCTTTCTGACTGAGAAGGTTCTTCATTTGAACTATCGTCATTTATTGCCTAGTGCACTTTAGATACTTTCTTCTCTTTTGGATCAGGTTAGGAATTGCTAAAGTTTTTGGAGAAGGAATGGGTAAGAAGTGAATAGGTAAATAGAATCTCACATTTTTTAGTAATGACCCCTTGCTGAAAGTCTCTTCTTCTTCTTCACTTTCTTCTTTCTTTTCTTCTCCCTTTTCTTTTCCTTTTCCTTCTTCTTTTGAGTCAGAAGCATATTGTTTTTATTATTTATTTTTTTATCTGAAGAGGAATTAGGATAACCTAGAGATAACATATCAACAATCTTCCTTTTGCTATCTTCTAGGGTCTCCTGATTGGGTATTTTTAAATTTTGGATTTTTTAAGAGACAGAAATAGGTTTGGTAGTAGTGTTTAGAGAACCTACTATAGGAGACAAAGATGAGGAATCAAAAGCAAAGGTTTGTTCATGAAGAGGTGTTTCGTCATGGTTAGAAGTTGAGGAAAAAAAATTCTTTTTTTCCTTTTGATTTTGTTCTTGTCATTATAGTTAAACTTTGTGAAGTTTGAGAGGGAAACCAAAGGCAATGCAAAGAGTGAGGGTGCAAAGAGAATAATAGAGAAGACAAAAGAAGTTTGCTTAGGGTATACCGAGTGATTCTTGAGCATTGATCTCATGAGAGGATGAGTAGATATGTAGACCAGAAGAGGAAGTGTAATCAATTGCAAATCTTTTGACAGATACGTATGCAAAATTATCAAACTACGTACACATTTTAAAATTTAAAAAGGTGCCATTAATGGCTTCCTATTTTAGGACGTGTTTAATCTTACTTTATTAAACTAAAATGAGCCTTCTAAAACTAAAGGGCCTTCTAAATTCTAAGGAGCCTACTAAACCAGGAAATAGTTTCTAAGGAATCATAATAAAAGGAGCCTGCTATGAGAAGCGAAATGTAAGGACAAGTAGTAGAGAGTATTCATGCAAAAATGATATTAGGGAGTTTGCACATACCAAGCTCCTTTCTTAAAATGCAAAATCTATCTTCAAAGAGTGGCTTGGTGAAAATGTCAGCCAGTTGATTCTTAATATTAACATGCAAAAGATCAATGGTTGCTTCTAAAACATGATCTCTAAGAAAATGGTGTCTGATTTCTATATTATTAGTTCTAGAATGATGCATAGAATTATACAGTAATATGAGAAAAGCTTAGAGAAAAATCCTATAGTTGATGCTTTATCCATAAGATTTGAGAATAATAGTAGGTAGATGCTACTTTAATCATCAAAAGCGCTGTGCAATTTTGCTTCTTGCAGGACCAAGATACTAAACATCCTCCAAGAAATTAACAGTGACCACTTGTGCTTTTTTTATCGACTTTATCACTTGTATAATCTGCATCAATAGCCAATTGTGTCAAATGAATTAGATTTTGGATGCTATAGTCTAAAATCCATAGTTTCGTGGAGATATCGAAAGATTTTGTTGATTGCTTAAAGAAGACTTTCTTTTTGATTTAATTAAAAGCTTACGCTAAGACACACTCTAAGCATAATGTTTAGTCTTGAGCTTGTAAGATATAGTAGTGATCTAATCATTCCTTTATACTTTGTCTCATCCGTAGCTTTGCCATCTTCGTCTTTATCAAGTTTAGTTACAGTGTACATTAGAGTACCCATCAGTTTGGCATTCTCAAAATGATATTTCTTGATGAGTTCCTTTATGTATTTTTCTTGGCCGATGAAGATTCCCATTTAGTATGTGTTTAGGTTAGAATTGTGTTAGGTTGTTAAATATTTGAGTTTTAGAGCATGCTTTTGAGCTTCAATGTTGTGTATTTGAGGTGCTTTGATGAGTTTGCTACTATTTTAAGATCAATAACAAAGAACAGAGGAGTTTTAGAGGGGAATCTAGGCTATAACATAAGCCCAAGATCATGGCAAGTAGGCTACGATCATGAGAGAGAGCTTACTCAAGGGTCACGTTCGTGTCATATAGGCCACGATCGCTACAATCGTGACAGAGAGCTTACTCAAGGGCCACGATCATGGCCAGCATCGAGACAAATATGGGGACACTTCCACACTTAAGTTTTCAAGGGACTTTCGATCTTTTCAAACCCTAAAAAGACCCTAGGTTACCCTAAGTAGGAAAAAAAGGCCTTCCTTAGGGATACACATATTTCGGTATCCACCATTCATTTTTTTTCATCAATTTTTCATGAAAGTTACAAGCTTCGACATACAAAAGGCGGGGATCGGGATTAATAATCTAGAGCTTCCATCATTCCATATTTTTAGATACCAAAAGTGAAGAAAGCTACTAGTGTATTTGTTTTATTTTTGTTTTTATTTCAGTGTGTTTTGTATTATAGAGAATATGGATATGGTTGAAGTTGTTACTATTATGAGTGGCTGAATTTATTGTAGAGATTATTTTTAAACTACTTGTTGAACTCTTACTTTGTTGTTTTGAATGAATAAATGCTTTTGATAAATTTTATGCTTAAAGCTTACAATATATTAAGAATTTGAGTTGGGTAAATTGTCTAGGGTTGTACAATGAGAGTTGTCACCCTATAGACCTACATTTATCAAGTTAATAGATTAGTTAGAGAGAGATCTTAACTAATTAGTTGATTACCCATAGGATAGCTTCATAACTAGTTAAATTGGTATGCTGATCTTATAGATTGAGAGATTGCATAATCAATTCCATTTAATTTGGCTAGGGATTACACTTCGAGAGAGGGTGATTGAAACATTAAGACATCTTAGGTGAGGCATAATTCAATCAATAAGGTAGTAGGGAGACAAGATGGGGAAAAAGTGATCTCTAATCTTTAATCTTGAGATAAAAGTTTTTACACTTTTGTTACATTATTTGCTCATTGCTAGTTTGTTTGATTTAGTTTATTTTTCAGTTTTTATTATTTGAATTTGAGTCTTAAACAAAGAACAACATGAATTAAGTGGTGGTTAAGCACAATCTCTATAGGACGATATCTGCTTTTTACTATAAGTAATGACATGTATACTTACAATTTTTAGTGTAAAACAAGTAATTTGTTTTTAAATTCACACACTATGAGTAAATCATTTTCCCTTCTCTTAATAAATAAGGTTTTATCGACCTTTCCTCTTTCAAAATTATTCTCAAGCAGAAAGTTACTTAACCTCTCATACTATTCTCGAGGAGCCTACTTTAAAACATACAGAGCTTTAATTAACTTCATCATGTAATCCAAATGGTTTTCATCTTCAAAACCTGAGGGTTGCATATCAAATACTTCTTCGTCAATGTAACCATTTAAGAATGTACTTTTAACATCCATTTGGAACAACTTGAAGTTTTTATAGCATACAAAGGCAAGTGAAATTCTAATTGATTCCAATCTAGCAATAGGTGCATAAGTTTCATCAAAATCAATACCTTGCTGTTAATTGTAACCTTGAACTACCAGTCTAGCTTTTTTTTTACCACCTTACCATTTTCTTCAAGTTTGTTTCAAAATAGCCAACGAGTTCTAATAATTGACTTGTTTTATGGACGAGGCACCAGATTGTATACTTTGTTCTTATCAACTGACTGAGCTTGTCTTTCATAGCTGAGAGACAATTCTCATCACGAAGAGTTTCTTTAATAGACTTTGGTTCTAATTGTGAGATGAGAGCCACAAGGTTATTCTTGAATGATGATCTTGTTCTTAGACTTTCAGAGGGATCTCTAATAATATATTGATGTGCATCAAGACCTCTCCATTCTCTCGGTGTTTTTTGTTGCATAAGTTCCTGGTGAGATGAAGGAACCTACTCTATTCTAGCTTCAGAGGGACCTTCTTAATTTTGTGATTTGAAAGGTATTATAGGAGTAGTTTGATTTTTCTATGTATTTTTAAGAATCAAAGGATGTTATTCATCTTTTGAGTCAATTGTTGTTATTGAAGGTATTGCTTCATCAAATACCATAGGTATCAATTCTTCTATCTTCTTTGTTCTTTTATTATATACTCAGAATCCTTTACTGTTGGAATTTTAGCTTAAGAAAATAGATTCGTCTGATCTCACGTCAAACATTTCAAGGTTGTCTTTTCCATTGTTTAGGCTGAAACAATTGCAGCCAAATGCTTAAAAGTAAGGAACATTGGTTTTCTTCCTTTCCACAACTCATAAGAGGTCTTTTTCAGAATAGGTCTTATAAGACATCTGTTAAGTACATAACATGTCGTGGATACTCCTTCTGCCCAGTATCCATGAGGTAGTCCACTTTCATATAGCATAGTCCTGACCATATCAACCAACGTTTTATTCTTTTTCTCTATAACTCCATTTTGCTGAGGCATTTTTGGATAAGTGAAGTTGTGAGTTATACCATTGCTGTAACATAGTTCTTTACTTTCTGTTATCAAATTATCATTTATGATTGCTCTGAATTGAAGTGTTTCAGTACTCTTTTTCTATCTAAATTTTTAAGTAAAACTTCTCAAACACTTCAAAAGCATCATCCTTATTTGATAAGAAATAAACACGTGTAATTATAAAGTAATCATCTACCAAAACAAAACCGTAATGCTTACCACCAAAACTCTAAGTCTTAGCAGAACTGAATAAATCCATGTGCACAAGTTCAAGTGGTTGGTTAGTAGACATAATATTTTTAAGAGGAAAGCTACTTCTGACTTGTTTAGCTTTTAAACAAGCCTCATAAACCTAATTGTTTTCAAACTTTGAGGTCAATAGTCCTTTTACTAACTCATTTTTGGACAATTTTGATAGATTGCTCATGCTAGCATGTCTAAATCTTTCATGCTAGATAAACGAATCCTTTTCTAAAGAGAAAAAAACATTTAACACTTTGTGAGGACATGTCTTCCAATTGAGCACAATATATATTCTGATTTCTAGGACCAACAAACACAATATTATCATTATGAATATCAACAATTTCATAATGAGATGCATAGAAAATGAATTTGTAACCCTTGTCACATAGCTGACTCACACTCAATAGGTTATGTTTCAAACCATCAACAAAGGTAAAGTTAAAATTACCAATTTTTGCTAATTCCGGTGACCTTTGCTTTATTTTTGTCTGCAAAGACAACATTACCTCTTTCTTTTCTTTCAATGCAGTTGAAATGTGATACTTTACCTATCACGTGTCTCAAACAAACACTATCAACTATCCATTGATTCTCCCTTGCCTCCATTTTGAAACATATTTGTAGAAAGCATTATCTCATTTTAGGTACCCAAATTTTTCTAGATCCTTTCATATTAGTAGCTTGACCATTCGGTCTCCAAATATACATCTGAGATAATTTCTTTTTACAAAAATTATAAGAATGAATAATGTGACCATATTTAGTACAGTAATCGCATAAAACAAATGAATGATAGTTGTTATAATTTTTTCCACTTAGCAGGTTTCTGCTATCTTGGCTAGAGTTGCTACTAGATTTAACAAATAAGTTTTTGAATGGCATGATATTGTTATTTTAATCGTATCCTATTTCGACCTTACCAAAAATGCATTTATCACGACTAAGCAATGCATTAAGATTCGTCCTTCCATCAACAAAATTTTCCAAATCTTTTTCTAGAGATGAGACCTTTCTAGCAAATTTCTCCTTTTTAAGTTCTAAGGTGGTGACTTTTTCTTCTAACTGTCTTACCTTACCAGAATCAGTTTTGAGCAATGTATTTTCCAACTTAGCTACTCTTTCTTCTAGAACATCCTTTTCAGAAACTTTTTGCTTATAGTCAACCTCAAAAGACATATTCTTGGTAGCCAAATTCTCATTCACATATTTCAATGATTTAATATTACTTTTCAAAGATGAATCATTGCTCTTGGAATTTTCAACTTCTTTGAAATACTTCACTGTTAACCTTTTATATTGATCATATAATTCATGATATGCATTTTTCAATTCGTAAACTTCAATATCAAAGTTAGAATAATATACCCAATCGTCTCTTAATTTAGCTATGAAGCAAACATAGTTGACTTCTTCTGGCTCTTCTTCTTTAAAGTTTTCATAATCTTCATCTAACCAATCTACAGTCATCACTTGCTTTTTGGATTTTCTATTCTCTAACTTGTCCTTTTGAAGAAGATGACATTATAGTCTTGTGTTTCCAGGCTTCTTGTAATGATAGCATATGATTTAATTGTTTTGTGTATTGATATTGTTGTTATTGCTTTTTGATAAGAACCTTTTATTTACAACTTTCTTATTTCCTTCTCCTTTCTTCATCAGCTTCTTTTTATTGAAGTGGGCATATTTTCTAACCATAAAGTTGAATTTCTTATCTCGATCTATTTGCTAATCAGTGTCACTTTCATCATGGTTTGATTTTTTAGTTATTTTTTTGTGCCATTCCTTTTCTATAGGGGGATCTTTCATTTTGTCCAAGCTCGGTTTCGTGGATCATTAGATTTCCTCGTAGCAAGTCGAGCAAGATAGTGTTTAGATCCCTTGCCATTTCTAGAGCTGTCACCTTAGGTCTCCATTCCTTTAGTAGTGATCTTAGAATATTTATTACGAGCTCATCATTGAGATATTTTTTCCCAAGTTCTTTAAGGCTGTGATGATGTTGTTGAAGCATCCAAAGAATTTGTCTGTGGTCTCTCCCTATTTCATGCCAATAGTTTCGTATTAATGCTCTAAAAGACTTATTATATGTTTCTTTACCTTAGTCGTCCCTTCAAAGGTAACTTGAAGTTTGACCCACATTTCTTTTATTATAGAGTAGTAGGATATCTTTTCATATTTTTTTGGAGACAACGCACTTATTACGTGATGTTTTGGCTTAGCATTTAGTTGAGTATTTCTCCTATCAGCATTAGTTCGTACTTCTACATTATCAGAAGTGGGAATTATAGCTCCAACTCTAATTGCTTGCCATACTCATATCTACATATTGGAGATATATGATGATTCTCTCTTTCCAATATATGTAATTGTTTCCATTGAAGTAAGGAGGTCTTAAGATGGATTGTGCTTTAAAACTTGTCAAGGTGTTTTCCATAATCTATCACGTGCTGTAAAATACAAAAATGTGAAACTTTGCTCTGATACAAAATGATAAAGCAAGCATACACAAGAAGGGGTTAATTATGTTTGAGTAAAAAACTTTTTCATAAGTTAATTTCAATTCATAAAAAACAAATATTAGTTAATGAATAAAAAACAGTAAGAGCCTGTTAGACAATAAATCTTTTTAAACAATTGGAGTTTGTTAGGCAATAGGAGTCTTTTGAGGGATATAACCCTGCTTAACGAAAGGAGCCTACTGAATGATGAGTTTTGTTAAAACAATTTTAAAAAAGAAAGTGCCTGTTAAAATTGAAAGGAACCGTCAGCAAGTTGAAAACGTAATGGCCTATTATAAAAATGAAGGAGCCTCTTACTAAAATGAATACACATACATAATTCAAAAATATAAAAGATAACAGAGAGAAGAAGGTCACAATCAATTTATACTGGTTCGGCTTACAACCCAAGCCTACGTCTAATCCCTAAGTATCCAACTTGAGTGTTTCACTATAAAATCAAGTAGTAATTTGATGAGCCTCTCCAAGCTCACAAGTTAATATTTTTCAAGGTTCTTTAGCATTCCACACTAGTAGTATTTCACTAGCCTCTACAAGCTCTCAAATAAAAATGAGGTTTGCTTGATATGAGCTTCAATGATCTCTCTTAACAAAATTTCGCTTTCTAACGCACAAGAGATTTTTTTACAAAGATATCACTTTCAAGAATGTATATGTTTTCGATGAGTTTTGATAATATAGCTTTACAAGCTTTTGTATTGTTTAGTTTTTGTTCACAGTTGCATTGAGTCTTCCTTAAATTATCAATTTCTTCAACTATTCGTTGCTTCGTTTGCATCTTTAGTTAATTGGCTGAATTTAAATTTGAATAACTTCTATGTCATCTTTGCCAAAAATATTCCAGTAATAATGGGGATAATATACATCTTTCATAATTAATATGATCCTTTCGTATAAAATATTTCTAATAAGGTAAGTTCATAATTAAGGTTCCTACAAGAAAGAAAGTGTATTTCTTATGATTTTATTTCTTTTTGAGAATAAGACCGTTAATTATACAAGGAAACGAATCTAATTTCAATTTTGAAATATCATGAAGTTATCATCAAAATTGTTAAACCTTGAGCTAACACTTTATGCATTAGATGATAAAGAATATCTTAATATGAGAGCTAATGAGAAGAAATATGAAAAGAAGATTTCTAATGGGTTTAAATGTGATGATGTTATGGATCTAATTGGAAGCAATAGGAATTTAATAGGGAGCCATCTTGTTTAGAAAATTCTCAAAGAAAGAAGGGAGTTTACATTATTTGTAAAGTAATTAAGAGGATACTCATGTTGAAGATTAAACAACAGTGATTAGTGATGATGGATACTGTAACGTAATTGTTACAAAGAAGAACAAGAATGTCATGTTTAATCACAAAGTTATACAAGATTTTAAAATTGAAATCGATATGAAGTTCAAGGACTAAAAGCAATTTATGGAAGTTATAAAAATTATGCAATTAAAAATGAATAAGATGTAAAAATAAGGAGAACTAGGATGAGAATGGAGGTTGTTAGTGACCTCCAGTTTCATTTTAGTATATATGCCAATTAGACTAGAAATTTAAAAAATTCATTATCAAGATATTGAAAAAACATACTTAATTGAAAGAAATATAATGAAATAAAAAAGTTAGCAAGAAATGGATATCAAATGAGGAACTTTAATTAGCCAATTAGAAATATGATATGGTACGACCAAAGTTGTCTTTGATCCTTTGAGTTTACCAAGTAGACCAATTATGTGAACAAGGAAGAAAAGGCTCTAAGATGCAGATAATGGTGTTGTGAGAGAAATGGCTACACATATGAAATCAAACCAAATTGAAGGAAAAGCATTAGTTAACTTAATTTAAGTTAAGGTTAAAGACTTGGATGCGAACAAAATCTCTAACATGTTCATGTACTAGCCCGTATAACTTTTTGAAAAGCTCAATTTTTAGATATGAACTCAGTTACAAGCATTTCCTAGATTTTGTCCTTTTTTTTAAAGACGATCTACAGTCTCAATCATGGGTGTGTTTTAGATTATGCCTAACTTCTCAAAGTTGTAAGAGGATTCACAATCTCAACCATAGGCATATCTTAAACCTTGTTCAACTTTACAAAGTTACACGAAGATTTATTGTCCTAGATATGAAAATTTTCCAAGCCATACCGACAAAATGTTGAAAGTCTTTAATTGAAATGGCTTAGTCCATTATCATGTCCTAAGCCATTTTCCATTTGAAACCCTAGCCTTTTTTATGTAGTATTGAATTCATTTTTCTTTTTAGTTAGAGCAACTTTGGACTTCTTTTTTATTTGAGAGTCATCAGAGCTTCTTTTACTTGTTCTTCATTAAACTTTGAGTATCAAAGAATTATTTCTTTATAATGTTTAAACACTTAATAAATATGGTTATTGATTCTTTATAATAAATAAATCAAGGCTTTTATACTTCTATTTTAGATTTTATGCATCTGTTATTATTAGAGTTTGACTTTAAATTAGGTTTAGATATCATTTTTATTTTTGTAATGTTTAAGTTCTTTTATATTACTTTTTTAAGGAGGGGGAGAGAGAGAGAGAGAGAGAGTTATGTACCTTATAATACAAAAATGGCTAGTTAATTTCTAGATGATCTATTTATATGACTAGCCATAAGAAAAAAAAAAGATACGTTCGAACACAAAGGAGGAAGGTGTGACTAAATAATTCAAAGTTCCTAATATCCTATGAAGCTTTGACAACGCATATTGGACATCATCACAGAATTGAATTACCTAGAATTTCTAACTAATATTTTTACTTTGTTAATACAGATGTTGGTAACTTTTGATTATAGTGGGATCCTAAAAAGAAACAGGGACCACAAATATGTTGGTAAAAGATTAAAAAAAAGATATGGGTGTCAATAAATTGAGTATGTTATTTTTGAAAGGGTTGCTAAAGGACTAGGGGCATCATTTGAAATCAATATTTTACTGGCAATGAAAATGGAACTAATGACCATCAAAATATGGATGGTGAGAGTATAAGTGTTAATAGAGAAGGGTTATTTTAATTTGAGGTGGAACAAAATGAGAAAGACTTCTTTGTTTTAAAGATGATCAAATTTCAAAACGAATCTTCAAATTTGAACTTTTATGCAATAGATGATGAAGAATATCTTAATATGAGAACTAATGAGAAGAAATATGAAAAGAAGATTTTTAGTGGGTTTGAATGTGACGATGTTATGGATCTAATTGAAAGCAGTAGGAAAGATTGTAATAAGGAGGCATCTTGTTTAGAAAATTCTCAAGGAAAGGAAGGAAGTTTACATGATTTGTATAGTAATTATAAGGATACTCATGTTGAACTCTAATTAACAGTGAATAGTGATGATGGATACTGTAACACAATTGCTACAAAGAAGAACAAGTACATCATGTTTAATCACAAATTTATACAAGATTTTAAATTTGAAATTGATATGAAGTTCAAGGACGAAAAGCAGTTTATGGAAATTATAAAAAATTATGCAATTAAAAATGAATGAGATGTAAAAATGATGGAAATTGGTATAAGAATGGAGGTTGTTTGTGAGCCCCACTATCATTTTAGTATATATGCCAATTAGATTAGAAATTAAAAATATCCTTTATCAAGATATTCGAAAACATGCATAATTGCAAGAAACTATAATGAAATAAGCAAGTTAGTAAGAAATGGATATAAAATGAATTTATCAATAAATTTATGAGGAACCTGAATTAGCCAATTAGTAATATGATATGAAAAGAAGCAAGTTGTCTTTGATCCTTTAAGTTTACCAAGTAGGCCAATTATGTGAACAAGGAAGAAAAGGCTCCAAGATGCAATTAATGGTGTCGTGAGAGAAGTGGATATACATATGAAATCAAGCCAAATTGAAGCACGAGTATTATTTAACTTAATTTAAGTTAAGGTTAAAGACTTGGATGTGAACAAGATCTCTAACATGTTTATGTACTAGCCCATTTAACTTTTTAAAAAGTTAAAGTGGTAGATATGATCTTAGTTATTGGCATTTCCTAGATTGTGTCCAATTTTTAAAAACTACAAGAGGATCTACAATCTCAGTCCTGGGTGTGTTTCAGATTGTGACTAACTTTACAAAGTTATAAGAGGATTCGCAATCTCTACCACAGGCACATCTTAAACCTTGATCAACTTTACAAAGCTAAGCAGAGATTTATGGTCTTAGATATGGAAAATTCCCAAATCGTACCGACTAGTGTTGAAAAGTATTTAATTAAAAGGGCCTTGTCCATGATCGTGTCTTAAGCCATTCCTATTTGAAACCTTGCATTTTTATTTAGTATTTAATTCGTGTTTCTTTTTAGTTAGAGCAACTTTAGACATCTTTTCTTTATTTTAGAGTCTTTACTTATTCTTCGTTGAACTTCAAATATCAAAGAATTATTTCTTTATGATGTTTAAAAACTTAATAAATATGGTTATTGATTCTTTATAATAAATAAATAAATGCGTTTATACTTCTATTTTATCTTTTATACATCAGTTAGTATTAGAGCTTGCTTTAAATTAGGTGTAAATACCCTTTTATTTTTTTTATTATTTAAGTTCTTTTATGTTACTTTTTCAAAGAGAGAGAGAGTGAGAGAGAATGATGTTCCTTATGATTTCTTTTCATCCTATTACATCACATTCTTGCTTCTAAAGTTTGCATAAAAATTCAAATCTATCATCTTCTTATTCTTATGATTTATCTATGTCTACATCTATGTTAGGGTTTTGTCTTTATTCAGTTTCTTCAAACCATTTTTTTTTATGGTTATAAGAAATGAAACAAAATAAAATACAAAAATATTATAGAAATATTTACCTTCAAAAATCATCCCTAAAAACATTATAAACTTCTTGCCAGTCTTTCCTAGTTTTATTCAATTTTTTAGCTTTTTGTGATTTGTTCTCTTTCCTTTACTTTTAATTCCTTGAGTTTTTGGACTTTACAAGGTTGAATTATTGTTTGAGTTTGTTTAGTTCCTTACAAAACTTGTAAATGAAGCAAATAATAGATAAAGAAAAGATAGTATGAGAGTAGTGGGAAAAGATTGAAATTTAGAGTGAAACATGAGAGAATTAAGTGACAGTTATCAATAAGAACATGAGGCTGAAAGAAGGATGACATGTTCATGTTGAAAGCTATATAACAATATTTTGAATGCATCAATATGATATTTAAAGAGATTAGAAAAAAGAAAAGGAATTGTAATATATTGCTATAGACAACTTGTAAAGGGGACAATCAGCACAAGTTCTTATTTTAGATCGGTAAATAAAAATGAGTTTTCTAAGAAGATATCAATGACGATGAAGAGGTGGATGCTTATATGATGAATAATAATCACTAAGAAATAATTTAGGTAATCTTAAAAATTAAGGTAACTGGCAAGGTAGAGGCCCTGAAAGGGAGCCTATGAGAGATGGCAACTTTGAGAATATTAAAATGAAGATTTCTTCATTATAAGGGAGAAATGACCTTAAGACCTAATTAGAGTGGGAAAATAAGATATAGCTAATTTTTTTACCACCATTGTTACACTAAATGTAAAAAAGTAAAAATCATTATTATTAAGTTTACTATGTTATTATTTGATAAGATCAATTTGTGAAAAGTAAGAGAAGGAACTATGAGAGACATGTTGGCAAATGGAAGGATATGAAGGTAATCATAAGAAGATGCTTTATCCCTAATTACTACTGTAGAAATTTATTCCAAAAGTTATAACTCCTTTTTTAAGGGTCAAAGGGTGTTGAGGAATACCATAAGGAGTTGGAGATCGTTATGATTCAAACTAATATAACGGAGGATCAGGAAGCCACAATGGATAGAGTTCTAAATAGTTTGAATTATGAGATCGCTAATGTGATAAAATTATAACATTTTATGGAGTTAGAAGATATGGTTTATATGGATATATATGTGAAAAGATAACTAAAAAGGAAGGGCAACCATTTTCTTAAAAAATTTAGTTTATCTTGATAAAAATCGAGTTAGAAAAGGATAAAAGTGATGCTTTTAAAGACAAAACCAAACCATATAAAGGACGAGGGAAAGTGCCTAGTAAAATGGAAGGTAAATCTTAAAACTAAAACCTTACTCATGATATTAAATAATTTATTATTCGGGGCCAGGGTATATCGTCTCATAACGTTCTAATAAAAGGACAATGATTATGAGAGATAATCAAGAGATTGAGATTAAAGGTGAAAGTGGTGAGGTTTTGTGCTTCCGTTAGAAAATTATAATGATGACAATGTTGAATATCTAACGGAAAGGTAGGCACTTGTGATTAATTGTACCCTAAAGTGTCCAAGTAATAAGAGAACATTTTTCATACAATATTCCATATTAATAATAAGGTATATAGTATAATAACTTATGGAATGTTAAATATAGTTGGCACTACTTTGGTTTAATAGTTGAACTTGCCTACTATGAAACATCTTAGGCCATATAAGCTTTGATGGCTAAATGTATTTGTTGAGGTGAAGGTCACTAAACAAGTATTGGTTTCATTCTTAATTGGAAATTATCATGTTGAGGTGTTGTCAAATAGGTGCTTATACATGTTGGGTATGTTTTCTTAGGGAAATATTAAGAATTTGATAGAAGGGCCATAAAGAATGGGTTTACAAATTGATATTCTTTCTTTATGAACAATAAACCTATTAATCTTATACCATTGAAACCTAAACAAATGTATAAAAATTAACTAAAGTTAGGAAGAAAGAGTCAACAAAAGGATAATAAGATAAAAAATGAGGATTAAAGTTCAAAAAGAAAAAAAAAATAAGTGAATGAAAATAAAGAGCTAATTGGAAAAGATGAAAAGAAGGATAAAAAATTTTAAGAAAAAGAAAAAAAGTATTGAGAGAAGAGTAAAGAAGTAAGTGAACTTTTGTAATAGAGAGAATTGAATTAAGAGAGTTTTATATTTTAATTAGCCTATAATTATGCTTTCATACAAAGAGACTTATTATAACGCTAACAACCACAGCATTTCCTTACCTAGAGCTTTAGTTTCTTTTTTAGAAGATTTTCAAGATGTATTCTTTGATAATATTCCTAATGGTATACCTCTAATATGGATAATCAAACATGAAATTAATTATATATATAGTGCTACCATTCTTAATCAACAATAGAAGTAATTGGAGAGATTAAAGAGTTTAAAAGGCAAGTTGAAAAGCTTTGTCAAAAGGCTATATTAGAGAGAGCATGAGTCCACATGCTATTCCAACCTTGCTTGTTCCTAAGAAGCATGAGTCTAGAGAATATGTATTGATAGTTGAGTAGTTAATAAAATAATGATAAATTATTATCTTATTCCTAGAACAAATGACATGCTTGATAAATTTTATGACTTTTGAATATTTTTAAATTTTTATTGGAAAGTAGATATCATCAAATTAGGATAAAAGAGTGTGATTACTAAAAAATAAACTTTAAAACAAAATGTAGTTTATATGAGTGGTTAGTGATACCTTTTGGACTAACTAATACACCTAATACTTTCATAAGGTTAATAAACCATCTCATATATGCTTTTACTAGAACATTCATGTTATTTATTTTGATAATATTATGTTGAGCATAAAAATTATTTTGAATGTTTTCAAATAAGAAAAATTATATACTAATGTAAAGATGTGTTTCTTTTACATGGATAAAGTAGTTTTTCTTGGATTTTGTTATGAGTGTGAAAGGGATAGAGGTGGATAAAAATAATGTTAAAGTTATTTAAAAGTGGCCTACACCTAAATCTATAACTTATATGAGATGTTTTTCATATTTTAACTAGGTTTTGTAAGAGTTTTATCAAGGATTTTAGTACATTAGCTATACCGATCATTGAAGTTATTAAAAGTCTATTAGTTTTATGATGAACAAGAACAAGCTTTTATTTTGATTAAAGAAAGGTTATATTTTACTGCTTTATTAGCTTTACCTAACTTCTCTAAAACGTTTGAAATTAGATGTGATGTGGTAGAAATAGGTATTAGTACTATTTGGATATAGAAAAAGCAACCAATTACACACTTCAATAACAAACTCAATAGATATGAATATGATTGTATATCACCCCGAGTAAATTTTTAGAAAACTTATTTAATTGTCCTTAATTTCAAAAAGTTATAGAACGATCTATGGTCTCAATCATAGATGTGTTTCAAAACATTCCTAGCTTAACAATGTTACATAAAGACCCTCAATCTCAGTTAGGAGTGTCTCCTCGACCATATCTAAGTTTATAAATTTTTTTTTTAAGAAATAGTGAGAGCAAAGCCCTTAAAAATTAAAATTAAGTCATCGGTCTAGTAGTACTGGCACGCCGTTGGGCTTGATCCTCCAAGTCATCAGCCACAATCTGCTGCATCGATTCTAGACAGTTCTCGAACTGTTGGATGCCTCTTGTGTCAACAATGACCAACTTGGCCAAATGATTTGCAACTCTATTAGCTTCCCTGTATTTATAGACAAGGTTGATACTCTAGTCACGCTTAAGATAATCATTAATGGTATGAATAAGCTTGCTCAATATTAAAGCATTATTTCATCTGTTCAGCATTTTGACATTATCAATATTGTAGCATTCCACGACTTGCGACAATATTATAAAAGTTAGACTCCAACTCCAAGCAAGTTGGAGCTAAGTTCATAAAGTTTTAAAAGGGAGGTTGTCTGAATTCTTTACAGTTTACACTACGATTTGGTTTTTACTTCGAGTAGAGAAAGCAAATAAACCTAAGACCAGACCTTTCTTGTCATAGCCCAAAACATTTGCAAAGCCCAATACGAAACCTTTAATTTTTTGGTGCTTGTCCTGAGGAGACATCGCCACCGAAAGCAAGCAAGAAGGCAGGTAGATCCGAGAAGAAGAAAGAAACCCTAGAGCAAATGGTGTGCATAAGGAAAGCAACCATAGATGACCTGTTGGCGATGCAGGCATGCAACTTGCTTTGCCTTCCCGAGAACTACCAGATGAAATACTATTTCTATCACATCCTTTCTTGGCCTCAACTTCTCTATGTTGCTGAAGATTACAATGGTCGCATCGTTGGCTATGTCCTTGCCAAGATGGAAGAAGAATCCAACGAGTGCCACGGTCACATCACCTCTCTTGCTGTCCTCCGTACTCACCGCAAGTTGGGTCTCGCCACTAAGCTCATGAACGCTGCCCAAACCGCCATGGAACAGGTACACCTATTGCCGGTATAAATTTGTGCTTTTGGTGGATTTCTTTTGTTGCAGGTTGCCCGTATGAATTTGGGGGGTTTGTTACTTTTTTTAAGTTAAATTATTCCACAGAAAAATTTGGGCTTTTGTTACTTTGTTTAATTAAACTTTTGCCCATATAAATTTGGGTT
The DNA here is from genome assembly GCA_027563595.1 of Erythroxylum suave. Lineage (NCBI taxonomy): Eukaryota > Viridiplantae > Streptophyta > Magnoliopsida > Malpighiales > Erythroxylaceae > Erythroxylum > Erythroxylum suave. The sequence goes on from JAOSBN010127459.1 coordinate 19,922, forward strand.
TTATGTTTCACTTTTTGGGGGAAAGCGTTCTCTTAAAGTTTTAATCTTTACAGATTTGATTCGTGTGTTGCTGTCCAATAGGTGTTTGGAGCCGAGTATGTTTCACTTCATGTGAGGAAGAGCAACAGGGCTGCTTTCAATTTGTATACGGAGACATTGGGTTATAAAATCCATGATGTCGAGGCTAAGTACTATGCAGATGGAGAGGATGCTTATGACATGCGCAAGCAACTTAAAGGGAAGCAGAGCCATCATCACGGGCATCAGCATCATCATCATGGACATCACCATCATCATCATGGTGGTGGTTGCTGTTCAGCTGATGCCAAGCATGTGGAAGTTAAGCCTGAGCCGAGACAAGAAGCAAAGGGCAGCTCCAAAGCAGAATCTAAAGCAGGATGAAGGTTTGAGGTATTGATACTCTTTTCTTATCTTTGTTTCTGTTCTTTTTCTTGTTTTCCTTTTGAGGGAATGATACCCTTCAGATTATTGACTTTTACGTTTGGTGTTCCCTATGGATTAGCTGTGGTGAGTTATTTAGCTTAATGACACCCTTGTAAGTATCATTGTTGCAGTGACTTACTTCAAATGTTGTAGGTGATTTCCTTCACTGTCAATTTGTGGGCGAGGACGAACTTCAAATTTAGAGACTTCCTCAACCTTGCTACCTTGTATCTTATATTTTGGTTTTGGAGTTGATACTTATGTTTCTTTGCATCAAATTGGTTGAGAGTTCACTGTAATTGATTGTGTATCTGATCTGAATGGTAATAGAGGTTTTCGATACATTCTATCTATGAATTACTATGCATAGTTATTTGTTGTTACTTTGCCTGTGTTGAAAAAGCTGACATTCTTCGTAAGTCATGGTTATGGGTCATGGTTTCAAGTCCACATGTACCTATTGAAAAATTATTGTAATGCTTATTCATGGAGTAGTGCATTTAGGGACAGAGTTCAATCAATGAGGTTGGCATTTTGTGAGTTTTTAAAATTATTTTTGGGGTTGTAGCGTTGGATTTTCAAGCCCTGAGATGTTTGGAAAGTTTATTTGCAAGCTTTCTCATGACCGCCCTCCCATTAATGGAAGTAGAGTGATCAAGAAACAGATGGGCTGAAATGCAGTTCAGCAGAAGTCCCTTTCTTTTAGAAGTTGAATTTGATATTGGTTCTCTATGTGTTGCTACATTATCCACTATATAAATGGTCCTAGCTGCACCCATAAGTTATAATGTGGGGCGTTCCTAGATATCTGAGGCCATAACTGCTGGTACTAAAAATAAAGGAACCTGTCATAGAGAAAGGAGGTTTCAGATTTCAATTAAGCACAAATTTCACCTTTCCAGATAAATCTTGGTGTTTAACGAGTGAGATTCTGTGTTAGGATTTCAGTGAGTCTGGTTTTTGTTCTCAAACTTTAGGAGTGATTTTTAAACATATTCGCATTCTTGAATTTCGGTAATCCAAAATTTCACATCCTGTTTGTCTCTATCACATAGTTCACTTCTGTAGCTGTCCTACATCATTAGTTACGTCAAGTGTAACCAAGAAAAAGAAACGACAAAACAGATTTCTATGATACGTTTCTTTTTGGTTTCTAGAGAGCTTGTCATGGATTCTACTCTTTTCTTTTCTTTTTTCCGCATTTCTTGATAGCCAGTATCCTTACTGGCTCTTCAATTCTGCATGATTGTTCCGGAGATCAAAGCCACCCAGGAGATGACATAATGACAGCAAATTTTCTCAGATTTTACTCATATTTACTCTTTGCTAAGCAAAGAAGGAATATAAGCTTTTGTATCTTTATGATGTGCTTCTTCCAATTGATCTATTCAAAAATACTCTTTCTTTAGAGTGTATTGATGTCTTACTTGGACATTGCTCTTATTCAATTCTTTTTAGGTTTTTCTGCATTTTGTACTGAAGAACACGCTTTAAGGAATACTTCTTTAGGCTTACTACAATGTATGGGGTGCCGTTTGTAAAAAGATGAACTTTGCAGGTCTAAGGGTTTGATTATCGCTTTATTAAGCATTATGTGCGTATATGATCCACTGATACTGCTTTTTTTCTTTTGGACCACAAGCCACGGAATGTGGTCTTTCTTAGTCTTCTATTATGTATAGAAGACAACTTGTGATTTCGTGTTGCTTCTTCCATCATGCCTTCTGACCAATATTTATCTCTGGTCACCTATATATATCTCCTTACATTTTTAACATATTATAAAAATTGTATTTTTATGTTGAGAGTAGCACTTTAAAATAGTTTAATGTTTGAAACATTGATTTGACACTTAAATAAGAATGTAAATTCTAATTTGTGTATAAATAAAAAGGTTTTATTAAACACAATTTAATCTTCAATATCACTTTTAGACAGACACTAAACTTTTGCATAAAAATGAAAATTTTAACACAAATAAATGCCACAAAAAGTTGAAAATGTATAAGCAACTTAACTATCTTTTCATTGTATTAATAATTAGAACTAATTTCATAATTGCTAGGTCAAGGTTTTATTTTTAATAGATAATTTAAAATAATTATGCCTTGAAACTAGATTAAGATATTTAAAGTATTTAAAGTTTTTTGTTTCAAAATTTTATGTTAACTCAATAAAAATTATTATTGATATGTTCAACTCGATTTTTAATGAATTTCTACTATTCCTGTTATTATTAGTATGGAATTGAGGAAGAAGAAATTATGAAATAATTTTAATGTATAAAATACGTATTATTTATTTATATTTTAATTAAAGCTTGATTTTTCCTTCTAAATATTATATTTCTAAGAAAATTACATGCATTAAGGATTAATCTAATTTAAAAGGTAAGTTCTGACTATAAAAATTTAAAGCCAATAATATAGTTAGATTGTAAAGTAAGTTTTATCTGCGATAATTATTCCTATACCTGAGGAAGCATCTTATGATTTTTCTTAAGTTTCTTGGTTAGTTCTTTAGATAGGAATATATGAGATGACCATAAAATGTGGAGTAAGTTGATCACATAATCAGCTGCAATCTTCTTATAAAGGACAAAGTTTTTTTACAACAATTACTTAGTCTTTTTTGAATCTTTTCCATCAGTGGAAGGAACTCTATAAATGCAGCTTCCTTATTATGATAGCTAAGCCTAATTAAGTGAATGGAACCTTTAATCAAAGCTCAAGTATAGAAGAAAGCCAATTAGTTATCTCATGTGAAATAGTTGAGACAATCAAATAACTTTTGCTTGGATTGATTACTAAACTAGACAATTCCCTAAAGCCTTGAAGAGAAGCCATCAAAATGGTCAAGAGAATAAAAGCAAATCTTTAGTAAAAAGATAAGTTACACATTCTTACATTTGGAGTTACACTTAAATATAAGTTCTTGCATAATATTGTGATTTACTAATCGAGTTAAGAGCGTCCATGTATATAATAAAAAATAAGGGAAAATGGGGCTCTTTACCTTAGTCCTCTTCCTCCCTTCATCAATTTAGTTGGTTCTCCATTGATCGGATCACTATAGGAGGTGGTTAAGATGTGTTACCTTATCTAATGAATTAAGATGATAAAGGAAAATAAACCCTTTAAATAGGTGCAAAACAAACTCCTAGCTAACATAATAAAATGCTTTATTCAAGTCAACCTTAATAGCTTAGTTGCTTGGTTAATTATTCTTTATATAACCCTTAAATAACTCCAATGCATTGGTTATATTATCTCCAATTAGTCTTCCTTCTAAGAATGCACCTTATGAATTATTGATTAAAAGCTTCAACACTTTTTTTAAACTCATTGCCAGTAACTTAGAGATGATTTTTGTATAAAGTATTGCAACAAAATATTGACCTATAATCATTTAGGGAACCGTGATTGGTAATTTTGGGTATAAAACATAAGAATGTTTATTAGCCTCTTTTAGGATCTTATCCTTATGAAAGAATTCAAGTACAATTGAAGTTACCATCTCTTTGATCAATGGCTAAGCCATTTGAAAAACGTAAGCCATTAAGGCCATCGAGGCCTAGGGTCTTGTATGGATTTAATGCGAATACTACTTTCTCCATATCAAACTTGTTGAAGGACTCCTTTGTAGCTCTCTTTCTACATCATATATCTAATATTTAAAGAAAGAGCTTAAGATTAGCACTAAAGAGTAGCTAGAGGTAGGGGTGTGTAGGGAGTTTTTAAAGAAGAAATGAGCCTTATGATCAAGATTTTCTAGTAAGAAAGCAACATCACCAATATGTTTGAGAGGAGAGTAGATTATATTGTTGCTCTTCCCTTCCATTATTGAATTATTCTTAGCATTAAATCAATGATCATAAGTGTTATTTCTCCTCCTTGTATTAAGTTCTTTGAGCTCTTTCTTAATCAAGCTAAGTTTCCTAACACATATAAAGAGCTTATAACCTATGATTAGATAGGACATCTTTTTACATATTGTCTCACTGAATCATTCTTCATTAGCTAAAATGTTGTTGAACTTAAAAAGAAAGTTCCTTTTGCATTTTGAAAACCTATTCTAGATAATAACTGGAATATGATTAAAAAAATGTATTCATGAAAGTGGATTTGCTCTCTGGTAATTTGTTTAACTAGTCTCCATTCAATGGTGCTCTTTCAAAATTTTTCCTAGTATGCCGTATAACACTTCTTTTATTATTCCATATAAAGAAGTTTCCATCATTTTTCAAGTTAGTGATTCCTATTTCTCTAGACAATCCATGAAATCATATCTAAAATTTCTCAAAGAGACATTGCCTTTAGCTTTAAAACTAAATAATGCTATCAAAATTAACTAAGAGTATCCAAAGGCCCTAAGTAGAGGAATGAATACTTCTAAGGGGGCGTTTGGATTGAGGGTTTGGGAACGAAGGAATGGAATAATTGTTAAAAACAGTGTTTGCTTTGAGGTTTTCAATTCCAGGGGAATGGATTTATCCCATTAAATTTGGGATAAAGGGGGTGGGTATCGAGTTTTCATTCCAATCTAAGTTTTTATCACGTTTATTTTTTATTCTTTTATCCCCAGCCTTTGCCCTACCATCATCTTTACTTCCTTATCGCCTCTTAATTCTTTACGATCTTTCATCCTGCCTTATCGCGTCTCAACAACGAAGGAATTTTTTGTTTTGCGCCTCTAGATATATTTTCTGAAATCCCTCGTTTTAATTTGATGTTAAATGAACTGGATAGAACTTGGTTTCATCTCATTGTAAATGGGGCTTGTGCTCCTTTTTTTTTTTTCCTTATATATTCTCGTTTTAGATTTAATCAAGAGAACAACCAATCTACTCTATGGTTTGATGATGTGAAAGTGCATATGGTTATAGATTGAACGAGAATCATAAAACCAATCTACTCCTTTTTTTCCCTTATAATTATTGTTTTGTGATTTAATTTGATTTTTTGTATATGCGAATCATCTTCTACGTTGGTGTTTGATTATTTGTTTTGTAAAGCTCTTAATGGCTTTCAAGAGCAACGAAACAGAAGCAATTTTTACAGTTTTTAACCTTCGTATAAAGATGCAAGCCCTTCATCTTTATCCAACGTCTGTTTCTTCATAAAAGTCATGCCTTTTTTGTTTTGATAAAGCCTTAGCCTTTGGATAAAGAGAAGAATTACTTTTATTTGGTTTTACAATTTAACAATTGTATAAAGACGTTCTTGAATTTATTTGGTGTTATTGTTTAACATCTATAAAACAGAAACATGTTTTAAAGCTTTACATACATTGCTTGCTTTTGGATTCAAATAAAAAAAATTTCTAGTTTCCAAAATTCTTGGAAGAGGTAGATAAATAGATATTATTGCCCATTCTAAATAATTAAAATCGAATGTATATAATAATGTTGTGATTAACTAGGAATATATCCATGTTCATATGCATACAATATTATTGCTCATTATGTGAGCACTCATATTCGTTAACTTAACAACGACCTTTAATTTCAATGTAGAACATTATGGCACGTACCCCTATCATAAGTAGGCGATGCAAATTAATTTGAGATGCTCAGATTATGGCAACATTGGTTAATGTATTCAATCTAGTTTTTGTTACTTGGTATCAAATGTTGTTGATGCATTTGCACATTACGAGACCCCCATTGAAAACCAAAGAAGAAATCAAACATGAGAGAATGAAATGGATGTTTACGCCTACAAAACAATCTGATACTATTTGTATTAGTGAGCTCTGAATGGATAGACGTACATTTGGTATATTATGTGAGATGGTAAGAGATATTGGAGGGTTAAAGGACACTAAGAACTCTTCAATAAAGGAAATAGTTGCTTTGTTTTCATATGTGTTGGCTCACCACAAAAAGAATAGGACAATTGGCTTATTGTTTCATTGAAACAGGGAAACTATCGGCCGACACTTTAATAGTTGCCTTTTAGCAATCTTGAAATTACATGGAATATTGCTTAACAGACCTCAACCTATTACGGAAGATTGTGAGGACAACCGTTGGAAGTCTTTCAAGGTACCTTCTTGTTAATTTTTTTCAATAGGATTGCATATTTTTTTCAACCATTTAGAGTTTTACTTTTATTTTCAAATGACAGGGTTGTTTAGGTGCTTTAGATGGGATGTTAATTAAAGTGACACCTCTATCTAATCAAAAACCATGGTGTCGCAGTAGAAAAACAAATATCGCAACAAATGTGTTGGGTGTGTGTTGTCCAAATATGCAATTCATATATGTTTTGCTTGGTTGGGAGGGTTCGACACCTGATGGTCGTGTACTTCGTGATGCTATCAATAGACCTGATGGACTTAAAGTTCCTCGAGGTATAGGTGCTTCACACACATAGAGAGATATGTATATTTAAAAACTTCATTCAAACTCTAATCTATGTATATTTGTGAAGGTTGTTATTACTTAGTGGACTCTGGATACTGCAATGCTGAGAGGTTTTTGGCTCCATTTCGAGGTCAACGGTATCACCTTAATGAGTTTCATGGTCATCGTCCACAGACGCCACAAGAATATTTTAACATGAAGCACTCCAAGGCTAGAAATGTTATTGAGGGATGTTTCGGGTTGCTAAAAGGGCGATGGAAAATATTAGTTTCTCCTTAATTTTTTCCAATTGAAACTCAAGTGTGCATCATTTTGGCAAGTTGTCTCCTACATAATTTGATAAGGAAGTACATGAGTTTTGATCCACAAGAGTTGGAGCCAGTTGAAGAAGATGATTTAGCAGATGATGACCCCCTTGATAATGAAGACTATGTGTCATTTATTAACCCAACGTAAGACTGGGTTAACTTTAGAAATGATTTAGCAAATCAAATGTTTAATAGTTAGAGGGAGAGATCGAATCCTTAAATGTGTACTTGTTTGAACTTTTTGTATAAATAGAATTATTACTGTTGTATTTGTTTGAGATGTACTTTAGAAATGTGTACTTGTTTGCACTTGTTTCATTTTCTTACTATTGTTGTCTCTGAATTATGTTATTTTTATTTAAGTTATTTGAATAACTATATGAGTTATTGATTCTTGAATAAGTTTATGTTTTCTTTCTTAGGATGGATCAAAAAGAATCTGGTCGAGGTTGGGGAAAAAATAAATGCTTTTGGACAGAAGAAGAGGTGCAAGTTTTGATTAAAGTTCTTCAAAGAATGGCATGCGATCCTTCATGGAAGACAGATGGTGGGTTTAAAAGCAACTACATGACTGAAGTAAATCGAAGAATTATAGAAATAATGTCAAATTTTTCGAAGAAAGTTAATCCTCATCTTGAGTCAAAAATCAAATGGTTTAAGAACAAATTTCATTGCATCAATGATATGTTAAGGGAGAGCGGTTATCAGTGGAATGATATGGAGAAAAAAATTGCACATAAGAAGCAATGGTTTAATAGTTATTGTCAGGTGAGCTATTCATACTTGTTCTCTTTAATCAAATTGTTGGACAAGTGGCCTTATAGAATGCAAAAGTATACTAATTGAAGTTCCATTTTTTGTTTTTCTATTTGTTTTTAGACGTATAAAGAAGCAAAAGGAATATGGGAATTTAAATTCCCATACTTGAATCAGTTTATGGAAGAGATAGAGCTACTGGGTTAAATGTTTAGGGATATATGGATGTTGTTCGAAATATGGAGAATGATCAAAATACAGTAAGTGGTGGTAAGTAAGTTGGTGAATATGATTTATTATCTGACGAAGAAAACAATGATGTGTGTTCGGATTTGCAAGCAACTCTAACTTACACAAGCAACACAAATGTGAGAAATGTGAGTGCAAAGCAGAAACAACCATCAAGCAACAGTGGAGGGAATATAGTAAAAAGGAAGAAAATGTCGCCTATTTCAGCTTCACTAGATGTCGGGGCACAACTACAAGAAATCAATTCTGGTTTTCATACTTTTGTGAAAGGCTTTAATAGCAATTTCTCAACCATGGCAAATGCTATTGCAGATGAAAATTTACGTGACAAAGTTGCTTTGGAAAGAATGAAAGACATGGTTGAAGAGTTAATGAAAATTGGCCTTCCAAGTGGTGATGTCTTTAAAGCAGCTAACATTTTCAGCTCAAATAAAGACAAGATTGATGTGTTCCTTAGCCTTCCCGTTGACATGGGAAGGCTTTCTGTCTTAAGTTTATTTTGATGTTGTTTTGATGCTTTATGTTTTAGGTACTATGAGAAATCTTGCTTTATGTTTTGATGCTTTATGTTTAAGTTTATTTTGTTGTTGTTTTATGCTTTATATTCCATTTTACTTATGATATGGAAATATAGTTGCAATTGTATTGTTGGCATTATGTAGCTCTGTTGACAAATGATCATATAGCTTATCTAATGCTCGAAAATTGCGATAAAATTCCTTGACAAAACTGATTAATTTTTTTTACTGTAAGTTAAACATATGGAGATAGCCCCAATAAACATATGAAGGGAAATTTATTTTAATTTTTATTAATGGTAAAAATGATATTATATTATCTTTCATTCCCATTATTGCAACAAACTAAACAACATTATTGGTATCTTTCATTCCCAAGTTACAAACCAAACATCTTTTTTTTTTTTTCATACCCATCCCCATCCCCTTCTACTATTATACCCATATCCATAGCCAACCCCGTGCTCAAACCAAACGCCTAGTCAGCTTATCCTAAATATAATTCCTTTATAATGCAAATTTAGAACCATAAATTAAAAAATATCATCCTAATATTCTATTCGGGATATAAGATAAACAAATGCATTTGCTAATCATTTTCTTGAAGTAAAGGGACCTTAACTAATCCTACATCAAAAGGAATCAATATATGACCATCGTAATAATATTGGAGGATTAATAAAAAGGAATGATTGCCTAGAATTTTAAGTTTGCCTTAACTTTTCTGCTTCAATTTAAATGCCAAAATGCTTATAATACTAGCTCTTTACCATTAACAAAATGGATTAAGGCTTGTAGTTTTTTAGGGTAATTTATACCACCCCTTAGATTCTGTTATACTATTAACATAATAAAGAGTTCGAGAATTTAGATCCCCTAGATCTATTCCTTCTACCTAGTTTCCTCTTATTACTAGTTTCAAACTGCTCACTACTTAGATCTTTAGACACCAAAGAAGAGGAAAGAATAGAAGAAGTTGTTAGAGGCTTTTAAGTAATAAAGAACTAAGGATTATTCTAAGTAAAAGAGAGAATAAAGGAAGTTTGATTCATAATTTTGGTAGTAGAGTCAGAAGCTTCCTCTTTAGAGGCTACAAATTGTTTAACCATAGTAGAAGCTAATTCATGCTTTCTAGCTATCTTACCAACTTCATTATATTTATATAGGTTATTCATTGTGGCTTCTAGAATTTTAATGTGTTAATCATCAAGCCATATGAGTTATGAGTAGTCACTCCTTTGGAATCTCTTATCCATAGTTACTTACTATTCAGCCTATTGCTTCAGGGTTGACTTCTATTGGTACAATACATTGATTATGCCTTTAATCAATGAATCTTCTTCCCTAAGTGTTAATAGTGATATGGTGTATGGAAAATCCTTTTTAAATTCAACACTCACTTAAAAATGAGCATAAGTAATTATTTTCCTTGATGTTTTTTTTGGAAGATGAAAGAAAGATTTTTATCGACACTAGCAATGTTGGGACCCGATCCGGGAACCGGACTCCAACCGGAAAATGCGGAAAACGAAACGAAAATTGCGAAATGAAGCCGAAGCGGAAGCAAATCGAAATCGAATACGAGACGAACGAATATGAATCGAATCAAAGCAATCGGAATCGAAAGCGAATCGAAGCTAAAGCAAACCAAAAACTTAACAAAGTGGATCTGACATCCGAAAACAAAGAATAGAGAAAAAAAACGATCGCGTTGGAAATCTAGACTAAACCTGGCCGAATCGATATAAATTTTTTTTTCATTCATCATTCAAAACAATTCAATAACCCATTTGGAATTCGTCAAATTTCATAACCTCAATTCATTTGATTCTTCACATTCATACATATCCTATAACAGAAATTTGGGCAGCATAACGGCTGCATT
>JAOSBN010127469.1:0-30443 GCA_027563595.1 Erythroxylum suave
TATATATCTCATACATAATGAATGCATGGCAAAGCCTAGGGTTGGCAATTTTCTAAATGGCATGCAATCACATAATATTTGCATTCATTTATCCATTCATCTCATGAACCTATAAGCCACTTTTGATTATCCATCCTAGAAACATAAATAAAATTACAAGGCTTTTAAGCCCAACAATTTCTTCTTGGACTTGGATCTTCCACTTCGAACTCTTCGCTCACATGACCTGGCCTATTATGTAAAAACTGTCTAATGGCTTTTCTTTAACAACAAAGTTTTGAGTTTCATAAAAAAAATTCACTTTGAAAAAAAAATTCCAGCACTAGTTTTTCATGAGAACCGAAATTTTTCCATATGAAACAAAAAAAACAGCACTTGTTTTTAATCAAACCTGAAACTTGTTGTGACATAAAACCGAAAATTTGTAAACAAAAAAATCCTACAATTTGCTAACAACCGAAACTTTTCCAATACACTTTTAGCAAAACAGAAACCTTACCTCTTCATTTCTTCATCCATGGCTTCTTCATCTTCATCATTACATGCTTTTTTACATTACATAATCAAAGAAAACATAAAGATGAAACCAAGGAGGAAACATGATGATGATAGGCTACCCTCCTTGTTACAACCAATTGAACAAAACTTACAAGGTAACTTTAGAATCTATAGGCAACCAAAAGAGAAAAACATACACCATATATATTTCTATCACATAAAAATATGCAGCATACAAAAATGATTGCCAACCCATGCATCATATATCGGAACCGAAATCATGTATAATAAAATGGCTCTGATATCAATTGTTGGATCAGAAAAATAAAGCATGCACGATTTGGATAAAATGATAGATTTCAAAACTTTTTAGAAATAAAAATTGCAGTGGAAGCAACTTAACCAAATCAACATGCATAGCCATACATGATACGGTATAAGGATAATAAACATAAGCATAAGGTGGTAGAAATTATATTACTGACTCCTTCGCTACAGCTTTAACTCCTCATTGTGCTATCCTATCCTCGGTAATGTATCCTCTCCTAGGAGATATATCTCTTCTTGTTATTGTATCCTCTTCTCAATATTGTATCGTTGACCAATTCGATCTACCACTTGTTCTTCTTGGACAACTTGGTTAACAAGATCCTTTAGTGGGAAATGAGAAGAAAACTTGAAGAGATTTTTTCCTTAAAAGAAACAAGCCAATTTTTGAGGCACTTCTCATGCAATTTTCATCTATACCATGCAAGATAGGAGAGAGAGAGTTAAAAAAAATGTAAGAACACCTTCTTACACCTTCTCAATTTCGGTTTTCATCAAAAGAAAGAAGACATTTGCACCAAATGCATCACTACATTCTTTAATCATTCATAAAGAAGCCAATAAATGAGACTCTTCTCATTTGTCTTTAAGATGCCTATATGAAAAGACAATTAACCTAAATGAGACATATCAATTTCGGTTTTGTGATGAAAGAAGGACGATGGTCCATCATAATGCTCCTCTTTCTTATTTAATCTAATGAATGCTAATAGGTTGCATGCTATCATTAAAAGACCACTATTAAACCATTTAATGATAAGGTCATTACTCCATTAATGATAATAAAACATGTTAAAGCGATCTTTAATATAGCAAATCAATACTAAATGTGCACCTGCACATTTAGTCTATTAAAAATGAAATTCTACCTCCATTTATCTTAAATAACTTTGCTTTAATTTAATTAATCAAATTAAACCAAAGCCTAGTATAACATCCTATCACTTGGATTAGGATTAAAATGGTGATTATTAGAGATTATTGAAAAATTAGGAAGCATAACTCGTGTTTATGCATAATGTGGTATATATATACATGAAATTATTGATCTTGCACATTACAATTATTTTTACATGCATTCTTTAACATTTTTTGGGTAATATTAATTGTTAAAGATGCAGTTAAAATGTGAATTGAAAATTATTTGCGTTAAAAATTTATTTGGAGACTATTAGTATTATTTCAAAATTTTTGGTGAATTTTAGGAAATTTCCACTATTTTGGGATATTTTGGACTAAGAAAAATATAGAAATATAAGATAAGAATTGTGGATAGAAAAGTACACTGGAGTGTATTAGAATTGATTTAGTAATTATGGTGATATTTTGGGTCTTTTGGAAATTTAAAGTATTTTGGATTAAAAAATAAAAATAAAAACACCAATAGACGTATGACAAATGGACTAATTAAGGATTGACAAATGGACCTAATAATGTATGACATACGGACAAATGGCTAAGGGAGAAGTGGTAGTACAATTAGTGGACAAATGTGACACATGTAAAGGAGACACATGTCAAGACACTAAAGTAACACCTAAGCTATATTTTGGCCAAGAACGATTCTGCAGTGGCTTGGTTTTGTTTCTCCGAAACCGTCATCTTGCTTGTTGCTATTCATCATCTAAACACTTATCTTCTGCATTTGTTTGGGTTATTGTCCATCACCGAGAAAAAACCATGCATGTTCACTTTTATGTTTAGCTTTTGATTATTCCATCAACAACAAACCTTGCAAAATCATCACTTCAGCTCTTTGGGGTCTTCGATTGTCATTCTCCTCCCCCCGTAACTTCTAAATTTTTGTTGCAACCAAGTACGTGATGCTTAAGTTGTATGGTAGTTTTAATAACATTTTAATGATGTTTTAATGTTTGTGAATGAATTCATGCATGAGTGAAATGAGGATCAGGTGAGATCTTGATATAGAGAGGAGTTAGATGAAGTGAAAGTGTTGATGAAAGTAGAAGAAAGGTACAAAAAAAAGAAAGAAAGTGCAGAAACTCTGTTGTTTTTATGTTTGTGTTTAATTTTGCATTTGGTTTGGTTTTGAGTTAAGGAAAAAGATCTAAAATGAAACATTTAATACGAAATGAAGTTGTTGATGAAAATGAGAAATGTAGAAAAAAGATGAAAAATGCAGTGATGAATATGCCATATATGCGTAAGTGTTTAGGAAATGTTAGGGATGGATTGATGTGTGGTTAAAACTAAAGAAAATATTGAGTATAATGAGGTATAGTGTTTTAAGGAGTAAGGGGACAGAAAACGTGGACTAAGGAGGCAAAGAAAAGGATGGAAAGTGCAGAAAGTTGAGAGAAAAACGCAGTAGAGAAAGAGAGTGAGACAGAAGAAATACATGAACATTTGGATTTTTGTGTTTGAAGTGTAACTTTGAGTCTAACGTGTTTAAAAGTTTTACTAGATATAGAAATGGATAGTGGATGTGTTAAAACTATGTAAATTTGGGAATGGAAGATCATGAAAGAAGGAGAAGAGAGGTGCAGCTCAGTGAAGAAGATGAATGTTTGAGTTTTAGAAAGAGAAAAGGTGGTAGTTGCATGTATGAATGAATTATGAATTAAGGTATTTCATTGAACACAGTCTTTTGACTATAACTTTCTCATCTGAACTCCAAATGACTTGGAACTTAGATCAGTGGATTCCTAAGACATTTTAATTACTCTCCATAAAAATTTAGAGCTATCTGAATTAAATTGAAAGTGACTGATAGGATGAAAGTGTCGAAGTCTGCTGGAATGTTATGAACTGGAAAATTTTCATGACATGCTTCGGTATTCTGATTATAACTTAATCTGTAGATTTCCAAATAAGTTTATTCTTAGTTCAGAGTAGACTAGAGACATAATTCTACAAATTTCTTAAAGAAGTATAATTTTGATTCTGTCTCTAAGACTTTCAAATTTGGCATGAAACTGCATCTTAGCTTAGGTTGTAGCATTATCAGGGACAGAAATCATGCCCTGTGATTATTGAATAAACTGTATTGATGTAGACCGATTTAGATTGGGGTGTCTTCACCAAAGTTATAGCTTATTATCTTATATTTAAATTGGTATAAGGTTTGTAATTTTTGGATATCTGAGTTGAAAGATATGAGTTTTACAATTTAAGGGAATGATCATATACTAGCCAAATGTTCAAATATACACAGTCCATGGTATTGTGAGCATAACTCATAGTGTACTGAATCAAATTAGATGATCTTGGAGTCATTAGAAACTTAAGACATTGTTGAACAATTTTCTAGAAGAGAGTGTTTATTTACTTTTTCAGATTTAGCATGCAATAATGACCTATATGTATATTAAAAGAAAAATCTGAAATGGTCAATGAAATTATAAAATTGTTTTGACCTTGTTTTGTTTTGTTCCAATTATAAATATACAAGGTATTAATGAGGGCTTAGATATCTTAATGAATTGTTGATAAAGATCACAATAAAGTACCCTAGAATTGTCATCGAACATGCATTATGCATATTTTTTATAAGTACATGTGTAAAAAGGAATACTTACATTAGTGCAAAAACGTGATATATTGTAAATATGTTGTGTATGTTATAGAGGAGCACATCAGACGTTAGTCGGACATTGCTGGACTATGCAGGCAATAGCTTCTTAGAGCGTACTATGAGTAACCTAGACGGTCTCAATTAATTACTTGTTTGTTTAATTTCTGTTTTGAAATGATTGAATGAATGAGGCTTGATTGTCAATTCCAGACAATAAAGGTCTGATGATTGTGATATTGGATTGAGATATTGAAGTGCTGCTTGTATGTGAATGTGTAGAACTATATGCTTCATAATATGATTGTTGATTGTGTACTGGATTCTGGACAATATTTTTCCGAGGCATTTTGATGAATGAAAATGATATTGGAAGTGCTGATTAAATGTGAATGCGTCTACCTAAATGATTTTTTGATTATCAACTAAAAAGTTGAATGCCGGACCTAGTCGATGACCATTGCTACTATCACTGTTACTGTAACTGGTACTATGACTGATATACTATTATATTACATGCTAATGAAAGTGATTGAATTTGATGACTAAACTGTGGCATGAACTTCATTCTGATGCATGTAATATTAAGGAGTTATGACTGGTGTTACTACTGATACTGTTACTAATAAGAGCTTTAAGCTCCCGCATATGTGGTTTGAGCCTATGGCTCACTATGATCAATGAGTTATAGACTGACTGAATGAGTCTGATAATTCTGGATACTGTAAAAGCACACAGTCACAACAATATAATAAAAATGAATGTGAGTCTCATACATATCGCATCTGCATATAATTTGAACTTATTGAATGATTTGCAAAGCTGTGTGAATGTCGTTATATGATTGAACTATTTAACTGAGAAATGATTTATCTATAATAGTTTTTTATGCTTGTCAAGTGACTTTAAACTGTGTGATTACCTATTTTAATTGATGTTGTGTTTATGAAATGAGTGAACCATTGAGGATGGTTACTCTGCTGAGTTCACAAAACTCATTAAAATTGCACCATTGCTTTTTAGGTCCGAGAGTGAGGCAACCTAGCTTCTAAGACTTTGTAGAAGCATATTTTGTGCAATTGTTACAGTCAGATTTGGTTTAAAGGTCGGTCAGCTGGGATTGAGGACATAGTTGTTTCTTTTAAGTTTATAGTATGTGGTGTGTAATGAGATGTTTATGTTCATATAGGACAATGTTGTATAAACATGGATGATATTGTTCTATATGAAACAATGTAAATCATGGTTTGATATAACGTGATAACATTTTGGGTTTTTAAAATGTGTGATTGATGGTTTAGTGTATGATGCCATGTTATGTACGGTGAAGGTAAATTAGTTAACATGTCATTTCTGACAGGCATGTACATGTGTATCTGATGGACACACGTGCATATGTCAGTTAGGAATGGGGTGTTACACCTAGCCCATTTCTAAATGTTCAATTGGGCTTCTAATTAACAATTAATTAGTATAAGCCTATCATTCAATCATAGGTTTTAAAATCTCTATTTGTATTTCTTACTTTACTTGATAACCCTCCTAGAAGCCAAGTGGGGAATCTTATTGGACTTAAATAATTCAAGCTCCAATAAGACCATAATTAATTTAATCTTATTAGAATTAATTCTAGCTTATTAACTAAATGTCATTCCACTAAAGACAATTAGTTGAACTCTTGAATTATCAAATATTATGAGAACACATATTTTAAATAAGATGCCCAATTGCAAACCCCATTATGAACCTTATTATATCCATCCATGCAATAAAGGATAAAATTACCGTTTTGCCTTTATATTGGTTTTTCTTTCTAGATATCTCGTTTTACTCTATATGATGATAAACACACAAGATCTCATCTTGGTGTTAAAAATTGATGGGTAGCTAGTCCGTCAAACTACTGGCACCAGTTTAATCACCAATTTTCATAAAATATCTAGAAGTGATGATATCACTATAAACTTTTTATTTGAGTGAATGTTCCCTGATACATGTTTCAATTGATAATTCCAATATGCAGACACTGGATTAATACTTTATAAAAATCCATTCCAATCATATTAAGAATTATAATGAAACACATATGAGTTCACCACTCATCAAGATTATGGACAATAATAAACAAATGCTAAAATTGTATGTTTTAAGATTAAAGTAACGACCCACTTTATTCTTAAAACATACTTGATTCCATATTCATTTAATAGTGCCATTATCAATAGTAAACTACTATCATGATATGAAACTCATCATTCCCTCGAAGTAAGCTCCTTTACTTAAAAGGAGATAAATCACAACACTACAGTCTAAACCATAATCAAATGACCAACTTGATTATTCAACTGTGAATCCATTATTTTAGATTCTTATAATATACATGTTTCCAATACATCTCTATGTATATGTATATTACTTACAAGAGAATCTCAGTACCTTATGACTAGATATATAATGCTCATGATAACCAAAATCTTTTATTTTTATTAATAATAAAATATTTTCATTATAAAAACTGTAACTGGAAGAAAATTAAGTTTTAAGTAAATACACTTGCTTTCTAGGGCACTATATTTACATAACTCCAACAGATGAGAGGACTCACATGAATTTCATCCCTTATTCTTTGGTTATAGGATCAATCATGTATAAGACTCGATGTATTATATGCTCTAAGTGTTATGAGTAAATACCAGTTGGATCTTAGTGAGGGTCATTAGGTGGTTGTCAAGAATATCCTTAAGTACTTGAGAAGAACTAAGGATGTATTCTTAGTATGGATAAGGAGATCTTGTTATAAGTGAGTATATAGATGCCAGTTTCCAATCCAATAAGGACGACTCCAGATCCCAATATCAATTGGAAGAGTTCTAAATAAGAGACAACTACAGATTTCACAATAAAAGCATACATTGCTACTTCAGAAACAGCAAAGGAAGTAGTTTGGATCAAAAAGGTCATTATGGAACTTGGGTTATATGTGATGTAGTCAGTCTAGTAAGGGTTGACACATTAACTGTGCTTTGAACCAAGTGGGGCATAGATGGTAAAAGGATGAATTGTACAGGAAAATTGTCTATAAAAGGCTCGTAGTCAAACCACTGACTTTCTGATCAATTGGGGGTCATGATGTGCTGCTAGATACTGTTCATAACTTGCATGAATTAAGAGTTAATTCAAGTGGCCAACATAACCGAGAACTTAATGGGTCACACGTATTAGAGATGCAAAGAATGAGTAAAATGGGATTACATAGTGATCTAAGATATGAGAGAATGTTTCGGATTGTAATGCAATATGATCATGGTAATAAATGTTGCAAACGAATGAAAGGAAGCAAGTGTTGCATGGCCACTAGCTCGAAAAGTTTCCAGATTTCTAGCAAACATTTGAAGCAAAATTAAGTGGCATTCATGGACACTTAAATCCCATTATTCCTCCATTCATGATGGGGGTTATAGAGGCCAAAATTTGGTAAAAACTTACTCATTTTCGTGCATAGTATTGTAAGAAAACTAGTAAGAAATGTGAAGAGTTGATCTCACACACACTTATTCTCTAAACTATTCTCTCAATAATATACATCAAAGCTAGCACTTTTTCTATGTTCTAACCATTCTTTCGAAGAGATTTCAGGTTTTACTCCTTGTGTGGATGGCAGTAGAGACATCCTTCTTTGGTTGTTGTGGTTTATGACAACCTAAAGAGGTGAAGACAACGAAGAACGAAAAAGTTAGTAACGTACACATCTGAAGATTTTTTTTTTACTACATCTAATGGCACATGTATGATTCTGTATTTTTGTAGTTTCATTTTATTTTCCACTGTGTATGTTCTGATTTGTGATGCATGTGATGCACAATTAAAATATAACGCTATAATTAGGAAAAAAAGGTTGATACTCTTAAAAGAAGAATATGCATAGCTTCCGTGATATCATGTAAACATATCATACCCCTTCAAGCACCAAAAAAGCATGCATTAAGCCTCAATTCATAATAAACACCATAGATACAATCATCATAGGATATTTCACTACTCGTGTAATATAATATATGATAAATGCTAAAGAGGATACATTTTTAATCCCATATTTACTACACTAAGTTTGTTTATTTGAGATTTTCTTATTATTTTTTATACTTAATTCATTCATATTGTGCTTTTAATTCTTAATTTCCTTCATGGTTCAAAAAGAGAAAAAATCAAACAGAATAAACATTCATCCTTAAGGGACTCGACTGTATAGAGGTGGACACAACCTTGTCCATAATTGTGAAACTCTCTAGGACTATGTTTTTACACAATTTTCGAATAATAGAAGCAAGATTGACATCTTCATGCATAAGCCTATATGGGTTACTATGTCCACTTAAAAGACCCCAATTTTAAACTATAAAAGGGATAAATGAAGAAAAAACAAATAGAGGTATAAAGGATTCATAGGAGGCTTAAGGGAGACTCAGAAAAACACATGATGTTAGCCTAAGACTATATAAAGAAAAAAGAGTAAGTAAGAGAACATATTTCGAATGGATTTCTATCAATCTAAAGTGGATTTCATGAAGATTAAAAGGGATCTCATTATGGATCTTTTAGGTTTCTATTTTTTCCTTTATTCTTGATGTTTACTATTTTGAACAAACCTCTATTGGAAGTTGGATTAGGTAAAGCCTGGGATAGACCTTGTAATAATTATATTTTAACTTAATTCATTGTTTAGTTTTAATGAGATTCAATTATATGTTTTAACTCTCGAATTAATATGTTTGAGATATTATTTCAATGTATGATTTCATGCAATTAAGTTTGAGAAACCCTTTTATATGAATAGATATACCATAAATGAAAGCAAGTAAATGCAAACCTAGAAATAGGTCAACATAAATCCTTTGGATTAGGGTCAAACCTAACAGTAAAATTAACTAGTCGATTAATGAATAAGTGTTTTTAACTAGAAAGAGATTTCGGTTTTTCAATCAAGAATTAGGTGTTAATAGTCTCGAGAAAGAAATTATCATAATTGAGGAATTTCCACAGTATTAAATTAAGTAGTGAAATCGTTATTGCATGAGAAGTCCATAAAGGATTCAAAGTCTAGGTACCACTATTTCCTTTGATTGTTTCTTAGTTTAATCTTCATTCTAATTAGTCAATTGTATTGATTTATTTTAGTTAATCATTTTAATTTTACATTTGAATAATTTTCATCATCACTACAAATTGTTAGACTAGATAATAGAAATATGGTAAGGAATAGTAATTTAGTCCTCTTAAGATCAACCTATACTTACTACTGCTAGCTACAGCTACGCAATATTCTTACAATTTAAAACTATAAAATCATAATCTATCAAGTTTTGACTCTATTTTTAGGGATAACAATATTAGTAAAACCTTATTTTTATTAGTCCAATCATTTTTAAGTAGTTTTTATTTCTTTTATTTTTATTTATTTGTTTATCCTTATAGCTCTCTTTCTTGATCTTATAGTTGTGGCTTATTTTTAGGATTTGGGTAGTCATAATTATAGCCACCAAACACAATGGAAGGATGGAGAGGTCAGTATTCTAAAGGGGACTATGTTAGGCCATCACTTAGAGCATCTTTGGATGCTTTGAAAGCTTAAATGGAACTTTTGACATGTTTTGGAATTTAGGGGGTGATCACCTTATTCAAGAATTTCAAGAATCATATAATTACAAGCTCCCAATTTACATACATAACTAGCCTTGTGACATTTATGGGAGAAATCACCCTAATAATGAATTAGCCACTGATCTATATTTGTGAGCACCTAAATTTCATGCAAAAGTGGCCTCAAGATGCCCATATAAGAGCTATGGTGACACATATATGGAAACTGAACCAACATTCGTGTCATATTATGAAATTTATGGGAGAAATGACCCTAATCATAATTGTCAAGCATCAAACTCTATATGGTAGCACCCAACGTTCATACAACAATGGCCTTAAGACATTCAATGTGAGAATACCTATAATATAAAGTGGAGAAATTATTATGGAACAATTATGCTTCATTTAGAATTTTGCAGCAACAAAAGCAAGAGGAGTACCAATGTCTTAAAGATGATCTTATGAAATTCATTACACCAATCGAGGCTTCCCTTTATACAATCAAAAAGTCAAGTGTTTTATTTAGATACACTGATATAAATTTGAGGAAACATTGGATCAAATAACTTTACAAAGTGGAGAGGAGCTAAAGGTTGATAAAAAGGAGGAAGCTTTTATTAAAGAAGAGAAGCTAAATGAGACAGTAGAGAAGATAGAGGAAGAAGACATGGAGGAAGTAGTTATTTAAGAAGAGAAGTAAGAATAGAATGAAGATGAGATAGAGGAAGATTAAGAGGAGAAGCCAAATAAGGAGGTTAATGAGGAATTGTCAATAGTCATCTTAAGTATAGAGGACTTCTACTTCTTATAAAACAAATTGCTGGATTCGATCAAAGATCCTAGGGGTTTTATTATTCCTCACTATATTTATAGTTTGTTACTAAAAAGGACATTGATAGATTATCTTAGTTTTATTAATTTTATACCTTACAACCTATCTTGTAGCATTGGCCAACTTGTGAGCTAGGGAACCTTTATATAGGAAAACAGGTAGAAGCAAGCTACTAATTATAGATCTAGGATGAAGGACTTGCTAAAAAGTCAAGGTATACGACTAATAAAGAAGTGTTAGCTGTGAGGCAACCCAACAATTAGGTGTTATTATTTCAATTAAGTAGTTTGTAGGATTTTCATTAATAGTTTAGTTATTTTTATAGCTTTAGTTTGATTATCCTATTTTTGTACTTGAATTTTGATGGAGTTCCATATATTATGAAGACAAAATAACCCCTTGCTTTATAGTAGAAAAGATTTCAGTGACATTGGATAAAAATTAACAAGATTGGATAAGGGTGAAAATCTTTTATTATAAAGGGGGTACCAATACCCTCAACCCTTCTTTATTTTTCATATTTCTATTATTTTTCATGCTTTGTATATTTAGGAAAATGTACAAGTGTGGGTGATAGATTTAGCAGTCAAGTTTGTCAATTTTGATATAATTAGCTTAATAATAAATGATTCAAGAAATAATGGTGATCAAGATGATTCATTATGTGTTTGTTTATGATTGTGATTTGATTTGTTTAAATAAATAGTTATTTTTTTGACAATTAAGTTGAATTTAATTTAGTTCATTAATTTTGAGAATGGATACCTGATATTATGATACTTATGGATAATTAGAACACACATTGAATTAAATGTGAATCTTTTTTAAAATTTTCATTATCCTATAGTAATATGTGAATAAAAAAATATAAATATTTTTGCTCAGAGTGGTGCTCGTAGCCATTTAAGATAGTATCCTAGTTTAGTAATTGGCAGTATTTATGACAAAGTGTCTCATGTAAAAAGAATATATGAGTTTTCAAACAATCTTCTAAATGCCCTTATATTATTTATGTTTAGTGATTATAATAAAGGGCGCTAAAATGTTTAAAGGTTTTAACATTTTCTTATGTATGTTCACTTTATGCACTAAGTGGAATGGTGCGAATTGAGTTGAAATTTGAAGAATTATGGAGTGAATTAGAATGATTTATAATTTTATAGAAGTAAATAAGTTCTTAAGAATTCAATGAACTTTCCAATTGAATTAATAATAGACAAGTTTTATGGATATTGTAACACCCCAATACCATAGAGTATATACCTAAACATCCAAAGGACATTCAAGTATATATCTTACGATAATGGCACATTAGAACAATTATATTCACTTATATGGCATCATATAGAATAACATAATACTTAAAAAGCTCAACTCCTCATTTCATTTACTAACATAATTTACATTGTAGTCATTTAAACAAATATTTACATCATCAAAAGTATTTGAGAATTTACAACTTTTTATACAAAAGTTCTACATGACATATGAAAACTACATAAAAACATTCCACTACTCCTCAGATGTTAACTGACAGATCTTTGAGTCATTTCTTAATCGAAAACAATCTTCTAAAGTATCTTAGAAACTAGATCTTCTCTCTCATACCTGAAAAGCCACATTACAATTTTGATGAGTTTTGCGAACTCAATAAGTAAACCATTATTGATGATCTCACTTTACACAAATATCTCACATATAACCAAATTCCAAACATTCCTTATATCAACAAGACATATACTCCATTCAAGCATAATTTGAACATTTATCTCAATCAATCACATTATCCATAATTACACATACATTGCATATCACTTAATCGTCACAATTTCAAAAATATATTCACGATCGTGTATATATAAAAATACAGATGCATATGAGACTCCGCTTTCATTCTTATTTGTTGTGACTGAGCACCTTTTGTTGTCTCATATCCCTTGTAGATATCAGACTCCTTTTAGATACTGTACCATACCCAATGAGGATATTAGGGTCATTAATCACAGAGCCAGGCTCTACGTGCAAATTTCTACGCTTTAAGCTCTTTCAGGCTAGCTACTATGGTCATAATGCCTTTATCTGATCACACATATCCATATGATGCAACCAATCACAAAATAAGCCACCAATAACATTTATTCATGATGCACAGTCAGATTCATATGTTTGTTAGACCTAAGTCTGGCATTTAACACTTATGTTGAGTATTCAGATATCTTTTAGAATCATATGCAAATATAACACTCCCAATACATTCCCAAATATCAAACTCCTTAAACTATTAATTTCTGGAATTATCACAATCAAATTATTAACAGTTCAATATTTGGGAGTTAAACAGAAATAAATCAATCCTAGTGAGAACATCCACGTTACTCATAGTACGCTCCAAATCACGCTATTGCCTACATGGTCTGACAATGTCTGAATGATGGCATTCGACTTGAGCGTTTAAAATCATATAATTGACGCATAATTCATGTTACAAAGTCAATCAATCAAATGAATATTCAATCATGCATATATACATACCTCGAAAGGTCTATTGAGCATGCATTATATATATATATATATATATATATATATATATATATGTCATATTTAATACATGCTCAATTGACCTTTCCAGGTATGTAACTATTCCTAAATTTTGACCATTTTTCTATACTACCATTTTGCAATCAGGTTTGTACCTTTAAATTAGCTTGATTACTCCAAATTCATTAATCATACTTTACACTTATCCTTGAACATTTACATTATCCAAAAGCTTCTTATAATAAACACATAATTGGTACTTTAAAATTGAAATTTCAGAAAGCTAAATTTAAACATTCACTAAAATTTTTCTGGCAACATATACTCATACATTCACCCAATTCTCATTCATAAATACCCTATGTTCTCCAATACTCATTAATCAATACCTTATACACATTATTCATGTCATAAAGATAATTTTTGCATTAAAAGAACTCATTTATTGCTTAAACAAGTCAGGATTTCCAGATTTGAACTCAACACATCAAAACAGTCCATTCTTTAGATTATTACCTCAATTAACTACATAAACTTATCAAGATCTTAACCAATTAATCAAGCAACAATCTAGGCTCATTACTAACATTAATCAAGTCCAAATATGCCAATTTATAGTGGAATTTCCCAGCTGGCTCAAGGTACAACAAGGCTGAAATTAAAATTCCAGAATTTGTCATCAACATCACTAATGTGTGTGACTTTTATACCTTCAATACCTCACTAATTTAGCAAGCTTAAAGACATCACTAACATCTGAAATTTTACAGATTTCATGTTCCTTAAGGTTACTTCATTTCAGGTTAATTAAACTTCCAAATTGGTTATACTAAGGCTTACAAAATTCTGCTCAATTATGCCATTAACATTCATTCTTTTACTACACACTACAGCTCAAATTTTCCAGATTTGAAAACACCTTAATAACACATATCTTTAGCATGAATTCCTTGTCAATTATACTTCAATTCCAGACCTAATTCATCCATGAATCACCCTATAACCCACAATTTTCATATACTAAGAACAAGTATAGAAAACATTCAAATTTATTCAACACATTTCCAGCACACTTCATCATCAACATCTCATACATTTCATTCCAATTCAAGCATCATTCTTATGCTATTTAACATGAAATAAAAATCAGTTTTCTATTTAATTAATAGACTTCCAATTCAGCTCAAAACTTCAAGATAATCTATCCCTCCATGCAAGCAAGATCAACACAATTCCAAGGTGAAAATGAGTTGATTTTTGACAAAGACAAAGGGCAACATTCAGCTAGTTTTCTTGGCTATTTTGTGAAGGATCAACATGTATATTTCATGTAACAATTTGGCCAGGGTTTAACCACAATTCAGAGATATAAAGGCAGTTTTTGTGGTGATGCAAAGGGGAAGACAACAAAAACTTTGCTGCTGGAAATTGCTTCATCAACATGCTAGGTGGCATCATTTAATCACAACATTTTTCTTAAGACATGGAAGACATTTGCCTACTTTACAAACTGCCACTAATCTCCTTGAGATACTGCCATTAGTCACCAATTAATCAGTCGATATGTCACACAATAATTGGTCCATTTGTCAATTAATTAACTATGCCAAATGTCACTCAATTATAGGTGTAATCATCCTAATTTATGTATCAATTTATCCTACCACTTCGCTTTTTTAATCCAATTGTACATATTAATCCATCAATCTCCCAATTAGTAACAATTAATTCCAATTTACTAATTGGAATCCAATCAAACCAAATTTCAAGATATAACAATTCACAATTCACATCATAGTCACTTTAAAATCTTTCATACCCCGGGATAAGTCAATTGAGTAGATATGCTATCTTTGTAATGTGTACAAATAGAATTTGCGTGTGAATGCTAATGTTATGCATGTATATGCAATGCTTGATCTAGGGTTCTAACCCTAATCATGTTCCAGAAATAGAATATTATAGACAACTTTGATTTGTCTAGTACTTTCCTATAGTAGTTTCATGTTAGGTTAAGAGTAATGAAATTGATTTTATTTAGGAGAAGCTATTGCTTAAGTGTGGAAGCGTTTGATAAATGCTAAATAGAATATATTTCTAATAACATATTTAGTGCTTTTTTTTGTCTATTTAAGAGTTTCTTTTTTTTTTGGTGCTTAGTTTGTTGATATTATGTTTTGAGGTCCTAATTGCCTCCATGGGTCAAAAGGAGTGGAAATTCGAGGGAATCAAGGAAAAAAATGAGGATTAAAGTTTTCCTTAAGGGACACGATCATATGGATGTAGATATAGCCATTTCTGTGACTGTGCAACACTTTAGGACCATGTTTCCATGTAATTTTTGAAGAATTAAAGCAACATTAAGGGACACGGTCATGCATACAGCTGTGTGGGTGACCATGTCCACTCTAGAAACCCTAATGTCAAGTTATAAAAGGCAAAACAAAGAGAAAACAAAGAGAGCTACAAAGGGGTGCGTAGGAGGCTTAAGGGATATTAAGTTGACACTAATTAATTGAATATTTATTGACAAAAGTATCACAACAAGTAAAATATTATGTGACCGTAAACCATTTCATCACAATAAGAAAAAAATATTAGTAACCAAACTACATTTTGTTACAACAAATAGAAAATATTAGTTACCAACACATATTTTTTCACAATTACAATTAATGCTTGCCAAAATTATTTTGGTGCCAAATTTCATAGGCTTTTACTGACAAAACTTAGTGATAAAAATTGTTAACACTATTAATATATTAATAGTGACAATTTAACTGTGAAAGATAATAAATTTCCACAAGTACCACTGTATTAGTGACAAAAATATAAATCATTATAGATCATAAAATCTCATATTTGTGATGAGAAAAATAGTTAATCACAAAAAATTGTCACTAAATTATGAATAGTTGTGACCATAGTTATAGTTTGGTTAATGTGACAATATGAAGTAGACACTAATTAAATGAATATTTATTGACAAAATATTTTGTCACAATAAGTAAAATATTGTATGACGAATAACCATTTCACAAAAAAAAATAGTGACCAACCTAATATTTGTCACAACAAATACAAAATATTAGTTACTAACATATGTTCTATCACAATTACAACTTATTCTTGCCAAAATTATTTTGGTGCCAAATTACACAGGCTTTCAATGGCAAAACTTAGTGTTAAATTTTTTTTGACACTACTAATATATTAATAGTGACAACTTAATTATGAAAGATACTAAATATTCACAATTACTATTGTATTAGTGACAACAAAATAAATCATCACAATTAATCCAAACAATAGTGTCAATCAATTGTCTTGTCACAAAAAATCTCGTATTTGTGACAAAACAATGGTAAGCTACAAAAAATTGTCACTCTTGTAGTGACATCGGATGACCCACTATGAGGTTATCATATAGATGATCTATCGAATGTCAATGATGAATCTCAACATAGTAATGGTATAAATATTCTTAAACTTGAGGTACTCAAGGATACCTTAGATACTAATCTTGTGCTTTGACATCATTCCTTGTTACCTCAAGACAAGGTCGCTCTTAGGGTGGTGATTGGTCATAGCTATTGGTATTCGAAGGTAATTGGGTAGCCAATAAAGGATTCACCGCTCTTGATAGAAGGAGATGATACCCATGACCTTTTGTCGGGGTCATTACTCAGGAGTAATGAGATATAGAATAATGAGATCTCAGGACAAGAACTAATATCACTTGGACTAGATGTGACGTAGTCAGTCAAGTGGGAGTTGACACATAGCCCATACATCGAACCAAGTGGGGTATAGTATGGTCCAAGGATGAATTGCACGGTGATTGTCTATGGAAAGGTTCATAAGTTGGACAATTAACTATTGAAGAGTTTGTGAGTTAATCCATTTATATTATGATAAATTGGCATCATGAAACCCTTCATGGTTTCCTTGAATTAATAGTTAATTTAAGTAAAATATCTAGGAACCTAAGGGTAGTGTGTATGGCCAAATTTAAGTAGGCTATGATCGTGGCTGAAGGTGAGCCCATTTTTTAAGAAGGCCATTGGCCATACTCATGACAAAGGGCACAAAATGGTACATAAGTGAGTTATTCACTTATGTACACAAGGTCTTACCACTTTTTATACACATAAGTGAGTGCATAAGGGTTCTAGAAGAGTTCTCGATTGAGAGAGAGGTATCAAGAACCTTGTTCTTGCAATTTATGCAATTGTTGCATGAATCAAAGTGCTTGGAACAAGATTCTTGATCTATCTTCTATCATTTTGAGCATCTATTAAAACTCATCTAGTTTGGTGCTCAATTCACCCTTATACATTGTTTCTTCATTTTCTTTGCATGTTCTTGGGTGATGAAGGAAGGGTTTGATTGCAACAACCTAAACAAGGAGAAAAAATAAGAAAGGAGGAGAAACAAAAGGTAAAAAGTTTTACATTTCATGTTCTTTACATATCCACACATGCATGTATGATTCTACGGTTTTTGGGTTTTTATCGTGTCAGAATCTTGATTTTGACACTTCCACTGCACACACATTCGTGTGATACATGCAACCATGGCTAACCCAACAGTGGTGTCGGAGCAAGTTTATATATGTAATAAATGATATATTGAACATATGCAAAGTGTTTGATGGGTTGTGACTGACATGCATGTTGATTTGGAATAATTTGTGTAAAATGTAGAATTCTAATTTTCTTTGGAAAAAATGTTTATAAGATGTTATATTATGTTTCTGTCAAAGGAAATTACAACTGAATATCATTTTCTATTTTATTTTGAAATAATATCCAGACTGTTCATATGTTGATTTCTGGGAATTTTTAAAAAATTGAATGCATGTGTTGATTTTGAAAATTTCGTAATAATGGTAAAAAAAATTTTCTGATTTTCTTTCACAGAAATGTTTATAAGGTATTATGTTATGTTCTGTGAAAGGAAAATATAATTGAATGTCATTTATTATTTTATTACGAATTTAGTTCCAGCTTAATGCATGTATGAAGTTCTTAAAATTCTGGAAATATGATGAACATACATGCATGTAAATTCCATATTAATTTTTATAAATTTTTTAAATAAATTTTATGTATGCACATTAGAGGAGATGTTGCCACGTGTATGAGATGTATGACACTTGTTGTTAAAGTGATTATCTTATGCATGCATGATGTACTGTTTGGTTTGTGTCAGAAGTAATATGATAAGTGTCATATACTTATGATGTGTTGGCTTATTCCAACTAATTAATAAATAATTCCTAATAATTAGGTTCTGGAATTTATATTAGAAAAATTCAGAATGTTTATAGGACTTTGGAATTTTTCCAGAATTAACTGAATTTGATTCAATTAATAAATAAAGTCAAAGTTAACATTGATCAACTTTTTGAAAGTTAGAGTTGACTTACTTAATGACCTATAGTGTACATATTTCCGTTATTAGACCTTAATAAAGTTCTTATGTGATAAGAAATGTATTATTTTGATAGCAATCGCATGCTTAATGCATGTGCTTGAAATTAGGGTTCTGGAAATTTTTCAAACATTGAACAGTTCCCTTTAGTATCTAGTAGGTTAACTTATTTATCATGACAGTTTTGGCCGTCAAGATAATTTTGGCTAGTGCTGAAATTGTTTAGATAAATTTGAGATGGCCTAGGGATATTATAGATGACTAATTCATGTACAAAAATTAATTTGAGATGGCCTAGGGATATTATAGATGATTAATTGATGTACGGAAATTTTGGAAACCCTAGGGATTTATTTATTATTAATCCAAAGAGAGCATAGCATTTATAGTGTGACTAGATAAAGGCATAAAAACTAGGAATAAAGTGTTTAATCTAAACATCAAAATAATTAAATTTTAGGGTTCTTAATCGAATCAAATTCATAATTCGAATTGGCCAAGACTAAAACTAGTACCCAATTAGGTTCAAGAGTTGAATCGAATCACAAATTTTAGATGCATAGTCAAGTCTCAACTTAAATTAAACCTCCTTTATATGATATATGCATTAGATTCCAACAAACTCACGGGACCTAACTTCTTGGATTGGCTCCAGAATTTGAGAATTGTTCTCAAATATGAAAAACTAGGATATGTCCTAGATGAACCACTTCTCGATTCCCCTACTGCTGACGCATCTGATGAAGATCAGAAAGCTTACAAGAAGCTTCTGGATGATAATGAGTTGGCTAGCTATTTATTGCTGGCCTCTATGTCACTAGAACTACAAAAGCAGCATGAGGCTATAGATGCTCATACCATAGTCTACCATTTAAGGGAACTGTTTGATAAGCAAACTCAGTCTCAAAGGTTTGAGGCCTCAAGATTGCTTTTCCATTCTAAGATAGGTAAGGGATCATCTCTAGTGTAGTATGCGCTGAAGATGTATGGGTACATTGAGAGGTTAGCTAGTTTAGGTTTTGTAATGGATCATGAATTAGGGGTAAACTTAATTCTAACTGGTTTGACTGATAGTTATTCACAGTTCATGCTTAACTATCGGATGATTCAAATATCCACAACAATACCTGAGCTAATTAATTTTCTCAAAACAGTTAATCAAATTGTCAAGAAAGATAATGAGGTTGTTATGCTGGTAGACTCTATTTCTGGTTCTCGGAAGAAGAACCAAAAGAAGAAGAAGAAGTCCAAGAAGCCAGTGCGAGGTGTAGTCAAGAAGAAGGTGAACGAGATAACATAAAAGGGGTTGTGCTTCCATTGCAACAAGGAAGGACATTAGAAGAGGAACTGCAAAGCTTGGTTGGAGTTGCTAAAGCAGAAGAAGGCGTTAGATGCCCCATCGTGTACTTCAGATAAGTTCTTTATCATTAAGGTTAATATTATTTCTGATAATAACATTTAGGTATTAGATAATGGATGTGGCTCACACATATATGTTGATATGTAGGGTCTCAAGGATAGTAGACCGCTCAAGAAGGGAGAGATGGACCTACATATGAGAAATGGAGTAAGAGTTGCTGCATTAGCCGTAGGGACATATGTTTTGTATCTTCCTAGTGGGTTAGAGTTAGTTTTGGAAAATTGCTATTATATACCTATTGTGACTAAAAACATTGTATTTGTTTCATGTCTTAATAAAGTGTGATTTCATTCAAATTTTTCAAACAATTGTTATTCAATTAAGTTGAATGAAATGTTGTATGGTACTGCTATATTATGCAATGGAATTGACATATTGGATATGTCCAATCCAATTCTAAATATCAATGACAATAAAAGACAAAAACGAGATAACTTAAACTCATCTTACTTATAGCATTGTCGACTTAGCCATATAAGTGAGAATCATATGATTAAGCTACACAAGAAAGGTAGCTTAGGGTCATTTGATTATGAATCATATGACATGTGAATCTTGCTTGTTAGGCAAGATGAATAAATTACCTTTTAAAGGAAAGGGTGAATGAATGAATGGGTTTTTAGACCAAATACATTTTGATGTTTGTGGTCTGATGTCCATTCATGCCAGAAGTGGTTTTGTGTACTTCATTACTTTTATCAATGATTATTCATGATATAGGTATGTGCATCTAATGAGATACAAGTCTGAATCATTTGAAATGTTCAAACAATTTAGACATGAAGTCGAGAAACAACTCAGTAGAAGTATTAAGGCATTTCGATCAGATTGAGGTGGTGAATACTTAAACAAGGAATTTCTAACTTACCTAAGAGATAATGGGATAGTATCCTAGTGGGCTCCACCTTACACATCACAACATAATGGTGTGGCTAAAAGGAGAAACCGAACCTTGTTGGATATAGTAAGGCCAATGATAGGCTTAGCAGATCTATTGAAATCCTATTGGGGTTATGCACTCGAGACTGCTATTTATGTGACAAATAGAGTCCCTTCTAATGCAGTTGAAGTTACTCCATATGAGATGTGGACTAATGAAAGGCCCTACCTTTATATGAAAGTCTGGGGTTATCAGGATTATGTAAAGTGGATTTAATCAAACAAGCTTGAAGAGAAACTTGATAAATGTCTATTTATAGGATATCCTAAGGAAACAATTAGATATCAGTTTTATAATGCTTTAGAGGAAAGGTGACTGTCTCAAAGCATGCTGTCTTTTTAGAGAAAGAGTTTCTTCTAAGAGAAGACAGTGGGGAGCAAAGTTGAACTTGATGAAGTTCATGATGCTCAAATAGATGCAGATCAATTGCCTAAACCCGAAATTGTTTTCCATAAAAATGAGACAACAGTTGAACCTTCTGATACACAAAATGTTCATAGGTCAAGTAGAATATGCAATGTTCCATAGAGATATGGATTTCTCATAAGTGAACACAATGACATAGTGCTCATAGAAGATGATGAGCCTACAAATTGTGAAGAGGCTCTGAAGAGTTCAGAATATGAAAAATAGCTTCAAGCCATAAAATCTGAAATGGATTCCATGTATGAAAACCAAGTATGGACTTTGGTTGAGGCACCTAAAAGATTAAAACTCGTAGCGTTCAAGTGTATTTTCAAGAAGAAAATCGACATGGAAGGTAATGTGATTACCTATAAAGTGAGGTTAGTCACTAAAGATTATCATCAAAGACAAGGAGTTGACTATGACGAGACATTTAGCCCCGTAGCTATACTTAAATCCAATAGAATACTCCTGGCCATTACTGCTCATTATGATTATGAAACATGGCAGATGGATGTGAAGATGACTTTTCTGAACGGAAACCTAGTTGAAGATATGTATATGATACAACTTGACGGTTTCATAGCTAAAGGTGGCAAAAGAGTATGTAAGCTTTAGAAATCTATGTATGGATTGAAGCAAGCAACTAGGAGTTGGAACATCTTATTTGATGAGACAATCAAAGAGTTTGGTTTCTCACAAAATCTTGATAATCCTTCTGTGTACAAGAAGGTTATTGGGAGTGCTATCGTATTCCTTGTGTTATATGTGGATGGCATATTATTGATAGGAAATGATGTCTCAAGTTTGCAATCAATCACATTTTGGTTGTACTGGAATTTTTCCATGAAATACCTTGGAGAAGCAACTTATATATTGGGAATAAAGATCTATAGAGATAGATCAAGAAAGTTGCTAGGTCATTCACAGTCAACATATACAGACAAAGTGCTAAATAGGTTTAACATGGAGCAGTTTAAGAGACTTCCCATAACTCATGGGAACTCTCAAAATCTACTGTCCTAAGATGCAAGATGAGAGGACTCATATAAGTATGAACTTGTATGCCTCGACAATAGGATCAATCATGTATGCTATGTTATGCACAATATCTGATATATTATATGCTCTAAGTGTTACGAGTAGAGATCAACCTGATCCTGGTGAGGGTCACTAGGTGGCTATTAAGAATATTCTAAAGTACTTGAGAAGGACTAATGGATATGAGGGTTAATGATTTTTAACAAGAAAAAGAAAGAAAATATTGAAGATATGTAGTGAGGAATGGACTTTATTAAAGAAAAAAGTGAATTGTCTACGATTTTAGAGGGCATGACAACAAAGTGGAAAATAGAAAAAAGTAAAGATATGAGGACTTTAAAACATGTGCACTAGTAGACCAATTAAGGACACTAGTAGACTAGTTAAGTATTATGGTTGACCATACTTATCGACCAGGCATGCTTTATTAAAACTTATGTATCTTTCTTGAAAGAGACATTGGTGATCACGTGTCATAACACTACCAAAATAACTAGACTAAACTGTAGCTAGCAGTAAGTTTGGGTCGATTCCATAGAGATTAATTCCAGTTACTTTCCTAAATTATCTGCATAAGTAAATCAGGGGGTTTTTGGTTTGACGCAAATTAGAAGACAAAGTAAACTTAAGTCTATAAGAACAGATCAAATTAAATAACAGCAAAGTGATAAAGTTGATGAATGAGTTGAAATCTGGTTTTTTAGTTTAATCTCAACCTAAGCACAATTTCACAGATGTCGTTGAATTATCATCTTTACACCTCTCTTAAGACTATTGATCTTAAACTAACAATAAGCTCTGTTAATTCCAATTTTTCCTAAAATCACAGTTAATCAAAAGGAGCTCATTAATTAACTCTAACTATCGGGAAACCTAGAACAAGCTCTCCAAGTTTATCTAGACAGCTGCATTACAAGTGAGAAAATCAAATCAATCTAAGTAACAATCACACAAGCTTGGATTATTTAACTTATGTTATGTTATCTCTAATGATTTAATACCGTTAGTTGCCACATATGACCTTTATTATGACTATTACGTATTACATTCAAGTTGTAGCTAGTTTTTATAAAAAAAATGATTCAATAGATCATTAAAATCATTCTTATACAATACCCAATCAATCCATAAAAGATAACATAAACAATCTAAAAAATGCTAAAGAAAACAATACACAGAAACAATCTGTTTAATGTTCTTCTCAGCCTCGATTGCATCTTCGAACCAGTGTTAGGAAAGTTAGCCTTCCATCTCCATCTTCAAGCTCTCACTATCGGCCATCCTTTCCATCAACATTGTCACTGTTGAAGAATAAAGGATAACTGAAGAAAAAATAGGAGAAGAGTATTGTCGGCTAGGTTTATCTTCCCAATCTCTTTCTACCATAACTTTCCTTTCTTTATGTAGTAAAATTGAGGTTTAAAATCAAATGACACCTAGCTTTCTCCAATAAATTCTCAGGTGTGAGAATTTATGACCATACAAAGTCATTCTAGGGTTGTGCAAACCTCTCATAGCCATACATGGTCGTGAGAGATGTTGTAAAGATGTGAGAGATTCCTCATGCCTATGCAATCCAATGTTTGGCCGTAAGACTTCTCCATCTTTTGTTCTTCATTTGACATTCTCTTTTGCCTCTTCCTATTTCAATCCTCTTCTTCTTAATGCTCTATGAATTAATAGAATATATACATTCGGAAGATGGATTCAATGATATGCTTTTAGGTCACTTTAGCTTCTTTACTTCCGAAAAGTACCTAAGATTAAATATAAGCTAAAATGAGTATCCTAAGAATTTCTAAGGCATTAATCACTAAGTGTAGTATATCAATTGAATTAACATTTAAACACATATCAAGTTCCCCCACATTTTGCTTTTGACCATCCTCAAGTACCATCAAAATCAAAGTCACAAATCAAAACTTTTACTCATTTTCCACGTTCCTAAAAGTAGATAACCATAAGTATAGACGAATGACTTTTAAAACCTATAGCAAAACTCAATATTCAAAGTTTCTACTCATGATTAACTAATATTCATCACCCTTAAAAACTAAGTACTCTAGAGGTAGACTTGGATAAAAGGTGTTTAAACAAGATATTTCCATAGGTACACCCTGTAGGGTTAGCCATGGTTACATGCATCATATGCATGTGGATGCAGCAAAAGTGTCAAAATCAAAATTTAGACACCATGACAACCATAAAAACCACAAGATCATAACATGCATGCATAGATATGTATAAGAGAACATGAAATATAAACTTTTTTACCTTGTGTATCTCCTCCTTTCTTATTTCTTCTCCAAGTTTGGGTTCTTGCAAACACCAAATCCTTCCTTGATATCTATGAACATGCAAAGATGGAAGAAGAAACAATGTTTAAGGGTTATTTGAACACCAAACTTGATGAATTCAAGTAGATGTTCAAGATGATGGAAGATAGGTCAGGGATCTTATTGCATGCACTTTGATTCATACAACAATTGCATGAATTGCAGGAACAAGACTCAAGACAACTCACTCTCACTCTAGAACTCTTCTAGAACCTTTTCTTTATCAATTGAGTGTGTAAGAAGTGAAGGGAGCTTGTGCACATAAGTGAAGAACTCACTTATATACCATTTTGTGCCCTCTGTCACGATCATGGCCAATGAGCCACGATTGTGACACTTTTAAAAATTAGGCTCGCCTTCAACCGCTTAAAATAAGCCAAATACACTTATTTTTCCTCCGATCTTTTATGCGTATGACCTTTAGGTTCCTTGTTATTTTAGGCACTTGAATTAACTTTTAATTTAATCAAATCATAAAGGATGTCATGATGCCTATTTATCAAAATATAAGTGGATTAATATAAGAACTCTTCAATAGTTAATTATCTAACTTATGAACCTTTCCATAGAAAATTACCGTGCAATTCATCCCTTTACCATACTATAACCCACTTAGTTCGGAACATGGGCTTTGCCTCAACTCCTACTAAACTGATTACGTCACATTTAGTCCAAGTGATGTTAGTTCTTGTCCTAGGATTTCATTACTCTAATGTGTCATTGAAGACTCTCTTTCTGACACATTACTGCTCTGGCCAGAAACTCCTAAGTAATGACCTCGATAAGAGGTCGTGGGTATCATCTCCTTCTATCAGGAGTGGTGAATCCTTCATTAGCTACCCAATTACCTTTGAATACTAATAGCTACACCTAATCACCACTCTAAGAGCGACTTCATCTTGAGGTAACAAGGAATGATGTCAAAGAACATGATTAGTATCCAAGATATCCTTAAGTACCTCAAGTGTAAGGATATTTGCTCCTATTGCTATGATGAGATTAATTATTGGCATTCGATAGATCATCCATATGATAATCTCATAATGGGTCATCTAATGTACTTACTACCCATAGTAAGCATCCATAAGTTAACTCTAAACATCTCATGTTTACAATTTATGAGATCCAATGCTTGATGAAATCAATAAGTATAACATGTTCTAGTCTATCTAGATTAATAATGTTCTGTCTTATTAATCTTATGGCTAGGAATTATTTAGATACTAATATAATTGCACATGATAGGAATCTCTTTATTATGATCTCATTATGATTTCCTTCATGCTATGCTTTGTATCATGGACTTCATTAATTCAGTTTAAGATCAACATCAATTCTTCTGAAAGAAGAATATCAAATTAATGAAAAATGCCTTTCACTTTATTAATCAAAGTAAAGTTTGGACAAAAGTGCTAAGTTGATTGCCTTTAGAGCGCTACTCTACCAATTTCCCACTTACACTAAAACCAATCGCCTTTGTATCTAATACCATAGGCGAGTATATAAGAATCAAATTGTATTTGAGGAAGTGGCTTAGTCAAAGGATCATGTTCTTATCTGTGGGCACTCTCTCAATCTTCACATCACCTTTATCTATGATCTCCTTGATTAGGTGATATCTCCTGAGTACCTGCTTGGATCTCTGATGAGACCTTGGTTCCTTGGCTTGAACAATAGCCCCATTGTTGTCATAGTACAACAAAATTGGGTCTAGTATGTTAGGAACCACTCCAAGTTCCATGACAAACTTCTTCATCTAAATAACTTTCTTTGTTGCTTCTGTAGCTACAATGTACTGCAGTTGCAATGTACTCTGACTCGGTCATCGAAGCTACAGGTGTCTTTTGTTTGAAACTCTTCAAACTGACTGCTCCACCATTCAGTGTGGAAACATAACCTGACTAGGATTTGGAATCATCCTGGTCAGATTGAAAACTGGCATCTGTATGCCTACTCATTATGAGATCTTCATTTCTATATATCAAGAATACATCTTTAGTCTTTCTCAAGTACCTTAGGATATTCTTGACAGCTACCCAATGACCCTTACTAGGATGTGATTGATATCTGCTCCACTTAGAGCATATGATATATCGGGTCTTGTATATAACATAGCATACATGATTGATCCTACTACCGATGTATTTGGGATCATACTCATGCTAATCCTCTCATCTTGTGTCTAGGGACATATAGATTTTGAGAGTTTTATCCCTTTAGTCATAAGAAGAAACCTTCTCTTGGATTGCTTTATGCTAAACCTATTTAGCACTTTGTCTATGTATGTTGACTATGAAAGACTTAGCAACTTCCTTGATTTATCTCTATAGATCTTTATTCCTAATATATAAGTTGCTTCTCCAAGGTCTTTCATGGAAAAATTCAAGGACAACCAAACTTTTACTGATTGCAAACTAAAGACATCATTTCCTATTAGTAATATGTCATCCACATATAACATAAGGAATATGATAGTACTCCTACTAACCTTCTTGTACACATAAGGTTCATCGAGATTTGGTGAGAAACCAAACTCTTTGATTATCTCTTCAAATCAATTGTTCCAACTCCTAGATGCTTGCTTTAATCCATAAATGGATTTTTGAAGTTTGCGTACCTTTTTCCCATCTCTGGATATGAAGACCTTAGGTTGTATCATATATACATCCTCATATAGATTTCCATTCAGCCATATTTCATAGTCATAATGAGCAGTAATGGAAAGTAGCATTCTAACGGATTTAAGCATAGCTATTGGGCTAAATGTCTCCTCATAATCAACTGCTTGTCTTTGATGATAACCTTGAATGACTAGCCTTGCTTTATAGTAATGGAGTACATATAAAAATAATGAAGTACACAAAACCATTTCTGGCCATTCATTTGATGCACCCTTTCCTTTGAAAGGTAATTTAGTCATCTTGCCTAAAAAACAGGATTCACATATGTCATATGATTCATAATCAAATGACCCTAGGCTACCATTCTTATGTAGCTTAATCATGTGTTTCTCACTTATATGGCCAAGTCGATAATGCTATAAGTAAGATGATTTTAGATTATTTCATTTTTTTCTTTTATTGTTAATGATATTTAAAATTAGATTAGACATATTTAATATGTAAATTCCATTTCATAACGTAGTAGTACCATACAACATTTCATTCAACTTAATTGAAAAATCATTACTTGAAAAGTTAAATGAAATCTCGCTTTATTAAGACATGAAACATATACAATGTTTTTAGTTACAACGGGTACATATTAGCAATTTTCCAAAATTATCTCTAACCCACTAGGAAGATACAAAACATATGTCCCTACAGCTAATGCAACAACTCTAGCTCCAATTTCCACACGTAGGTCTATCTCTCCCTTCTTTAGTGGTCTACTTTCCCTGAGACCCTGCATATCAACACATATGTGTGAGCCACATTAGGTGTCTAACACCCAAATGTTATGATTAGAAATAGTATTTACCTCAATGATAAATAACATGCTTGAAGTATATGGTGGGGCGTCTAATGCCTTCTTTTGCTTCAGTGACTCCAGATAAGCTTTGCAGTTGCTCTTCCAATGCCCTTCCTTGTTGTAATGGAAGCATATTTCCTTTGGTGTTGTCACTTTCGCCTTCTTCTTGGCTACACCTCCCACTGGCCTTCTGGACTTCGTCTTCTTCTTTTGGTTCTTCTTTCGAGAACTAGAAGCAGAGTCCACCAATATCACATCCTTACTGTCTTTTCTAACAGTTTGCTCAACTATTTTGAGTAGATTAATCCGCTCAGGTATTGTTGTGGATATTTGGTTCATCCAATAATTAAACACAAACTATGAATAACTATTGGTCAAACTAGTCAAAATTAAATTTGTACTTAATTCATGATCCATAATGAAACCTAAACTGCTTAACCTCTTAATATATCCATTCATGTTCAGCGCATACTACACTGAAAATGATCCCTCAGCCATCTTTGAATGGAACAACAACCTTGAGGTCTCAAACATTTCAGACCGAGCTTCCTCATCAAAAACTTCCCTTAGACGGTAGGCTATGGTATGAGCATCCTTAGCCTTATGTTTCTTTTGTAGTTCTGGGGACATAGAGGCCAGTATTATACAGCTAGCCAACTCACTATCATCTAGTAGCTTCTTATAAGCTCTCTAATTTTCATTAGATGCATCAACAGCAGGAGGATCAGGAAGTGGATCATCTAGGACATATCCTAGTTTCTCATATTTGAGGACAATTCTTAAATTCCATAGCCAATCTAAGAAGTTTGGTCCCATGAGTTTGTTAGAATCTAACAAGGAGTGTAGGTTCACACTAGAAGACATTTTGGTGATTCAATAACCTAGAAGAATGAGAGAAAAGTTAGAATGTACATTAATGCATATCTATAAGGACTTTTATAACATGCATTATGGGTCCCACTACTTTTATTCAAATCCATAGCCCTCACTATGAATTCGAGAAAACTTATAGTTTTGCTAATGGGTCAATATCCGATATCACCAAGAATGTCCTTCAGTTTGCCCAACAAGCCACTTTAGGTCAATCGGTAGTTATCATTCATACCAATTGCATACATTTATGCAACCATCAACTTGTGCCATCAACTGTTGATTTAGCACACTTATTGGGTTATCAACTCTTGATTTATATACATCCAATGTGTATAACCCAACTTTGCTTCTATCCACGTTGGCCTAGGGTATGCCCAACAAATCAACACTTCCAGTTTGAGCCAACCTATTAATCCAGAAATCTAATTTCCATAGTTTGAACATATTCGTGTAGAGAGGGCTTCGATTTTCCCAACAACCCAACTCTTAAAGAACTCTAGTTCTTGCCATATCAATAGAAAACATAAGTCCTAATATTCGGTTGAGGGATTTGTTTTTTGGTCTCATCAATACTTTGAGCCTATGTCTATAATTACCCTTAAAATGCATGCATGTATCACACAAAGGAGGTTTAATTTAGGTTGTGACTTGACTATGCATCTAAATTCATGATTTGCTTCAACTTTTGAACCTAATCAGGTACTAGTGTTAGTCCTGGCTAATCTGAATTATGAATGTGATTCAATTAGGAACTCTAAAATATGATTATTTTGATATGTAGATTAAACACTTTAATCCTAGTTTATATGCCTTTATCTAGTCACACTAGAAATGCTATGCTTTACTTAGATTAATTCTAAATTAATCCCTAGGGTTTCTAAAATTCCTGTAAACCAATTAGTCCTCTCTAATATCCCTAGGTCATCTCAAATTTACCTAGACAATTTTGGCACATGCCAAAATCATCTTGATGGCTAAAATTGCCAAAATAAATAAGTTAACCTACTAGACACTAAAGAGACCTATTCAATGTTTGAAAAATTTCTGAAACCCTAATTTCGAGCACATACATTAAGAATGTTATTTCCATCAAAATAATATATATCTTATCACATAAGAACCTTATTTAGGTCTCATAACCGAAATACATATAT